>OZ010718.1:20991465-21085747 GCA_963932345.1 Ophion ventricosus | reverse complement strand
ACACACACACACACCTCATCCGGCAGCTTTCTTTGAGCCGCCTTCAAGCCATTACAAAGGCTTCTTTTATACACCACTTAAACAGGTATATGCATCTAAATGTGTTCATACGTATACATGCAAAGGCAAGAACCGATGAAAGGGAAGTTCTCCTTATACCTATCATCCTCTATAAGTTGTCCCGACCTTCTTATTCTTTTTTTGTTTTCCTTCCTCTTTTCTAGCGTATACTTCAGCTCTACACCCACGCATAGTCTGCGTAAGATATATATCGCTGTTGATGTGTACGAGTGTACAGTGTGTGGTCTTCCAGAGGGACGAAATGCGGGGGGAGGGGGGGGGGGGGGACTTTTCCCCGGCCGGACATCCGTTCCTCTTGCTCGAAGCGTCTGGCGAAAGGAAGAAGTAAAAACCAAGTGTCGAACAGGCCTCGTGTCTTCGGTTGAACACAGAGTTACCGAGATATGCTCGATAATCCGTCCAAAGTGGCCGGAAGTTTGTTCATGGCGTTTTCTTCAACGAGAATAGTTTTCCATTTTTGTCTTTTCTTCTTCTTTCGAGTTCATCCGGAAGTGGAGTGTCAGGCTGAGAATTTGGCAATAGGAAAGGAAAATTTGTCAAAGAATTTTTTTTGATAATTTGTACGGTCGATATTAATGAAATGAGTTAATAACGATATTAAGGGGTTACGTGGGTTTCGAAGCTAAAAGCATATTTAATCTATTTTTTTTTAAATATAATATATAAATTATTTTATTCAAAATGTTAAGCACATAAAAGAGCAACATTTTAGCGATATTTAAAAAAAATTTCATCCAAAAATTTGGGAAATTCAGCCGGTGGGACCTGATTTCCGGAGAACCCTCAAAAAAAAAAAGTGTTCTCGTGGTGGTCAGGATAACTCATGATAGCTTTATCTGAAATTGAAAAACCAATTTTTTCTGTTAGTAGATAAGTATAGCTCGTGATTGAACGAAGGATTTAAAAAAAAATTGAAATTTGAATTTTTGGCAGAGTTGTATGCAAAATAGTTCAATTTTTGGTACAATTTACAATACGTATAGCCTTGTAAAATTAGTTGTAATCGAAAAAAAAAACCTTCGTTCAATCACTAGTCAATGCTATTTTGAAGAAGTGTGCAAAATTTCAATAAGATTGGTGCACTAGTTTTTGAGAAATCGTGTTCATCGACTTCAAAAATAGTGCACGGAGAGAATTAAAAAGTAATTTTTGTCGTGAATTTCACGGTAAAAATTACCGTGATATATTTCAATGTGGTGACAAGTGAGAAAAGCATAATAATTCGTATGCGACAAGTTTTTTTTTAACCCACGTTACAGAAAATTTCAAATACGTAGCTAAAATTTTACTATACAAGAAGGGTAGCGCGCACGATAATTTTTACCGAGAGCACAATACATTTTCCTATAACACTCATTAAATTTTATAATAAATCTTAAAATAACTGTTATAAAGACGATACTTTTTTATAGAAATTTTTGAAAGGCATAAAATAATAAAATGCACAGTAAAATTTCGCTGATATTATATATTTTTAAAATTTAAGTTTTGCGTATTTTGTAACACATCAAAATTTACTAGAAAATCTGGTAAAATTTTCTATCTGAAGAAGAAATTTTATTTTATTTTCGTGAAAATCTGTGTTTTACTCAGTAATAATAAGCGAAGTTTCAGGGTTGTCATCTGGTTACCGTTACTGCACGGTAATTTTTAACATTTAATTCTCTCCGTGTGTTTTGAGAAAAACGCGTATACCTGCGTCGCTCCCGGCCGGTCTTTCCCAATGGGGGGAATTTCCAAAGGCTCTCTCTTCTAGACTTTTACTCCGATTGATTTAAAAACTTTGGGAGAATATTCAAGACATATTGTACTATTAGATAATAAAATTTAAAAAATGGATTTTTCGAAATTTTCACACTCATGTAACCCCTTAATGATATTAATGAAATCGATATCAATGAATATTAATGATTTTTTTTTGTGTTTTCACACACACAAAAAAAAAAATTGACGCGGTTCGTCGAGAGTCGTAAATCTTGCCTCATCTCGAGTTACATATTTTCACATGGCAAAACGGAATTCTGGAGAATTTGATCCTTCATAGAAGTGAAACGACCCACGAGTCACATCGTCTTGTTCTGCTGAAATTCGAGCCCGCGCCGGCTGAGCTAAGCGGATTTTCACGAGGGGACTCGTCTTTTGTATTTACCTTTAAGACACTTTAAAAGGATTCCTTCAAAGGATCAGATATGTTGGAAATTTCGCAAAAGGTACATCGGGCCATTTTTACGTGGCGCCACGGAGAAAGCGCGTATGTACACTACTACTACTATTAAAGGTTTTAACAGAACTACTACTATTAAAACCTCCCCGAAAATAATAAAAAGTCCCCAAAAACGACTCGGATGACTTCTTCACCCAAAGATCTCAGAAGTTCTATGAAAGAGGGATAACACTGCTCATGGAGAGATAGCAGAAAGTCATTGAACAGAGTGGAACATTAGCTGATGAAAACCGTTTTTTTTTTTGGTTCGAAATTTACTCAATTTTCGCTACGGAATTATGCATAGATCCAATATATATGGTTGGCGTGTTCCATAGAAGCTTCCGCTTACACGTATATGGATTTTAGGAGAACCAAAGAAAGAAAAGAAAAAAAAACTATACTGCGTAAAAGGCCTTTGCGTACAGAGTTGAGAATTCTTTCCCACTGGTGTATACACATATAGGATGTTATTGCACGTGAAACCGGACAAAAATAAAACAGCAATAATAATTATAGATATTTCACTCGGAGAGTTCCCTGCCGCGAGAGCGAAGGAACAATCGGAGATTCTCTCGTTCACAGTTTACAATCACCCGCCCACACACACACACACACACACACGCGTGTGCTCGCAAAGACTCGGTTACGCCAGTCAGCATCGCAATTACGATTTTCCGGGATTTATATAGCTCCGTCGGAACTCAGTGTACGCAATTAATAAAGAGAAAAGTCGTAGGAGAGAAAGAAAAAAAATATCGGGTGCTAGGAAAAATCTCACGACGCAAGAACGCCGTGTGTTACGTAGGGAAGGCAGAGAGAGAGAGAGAGAGAGAGAGAGAGAGAGAAGAGAGAGAGAGAGAGAGAGAGAGAGAGAGACCGATTTACACGAACGTCTACGAATAACGGAAAAAGAAACTTAGTTACGTGTAACATCACGATTTCGTGCTATCTTAGGCCACAGAAGGTGGATGAAACGTTGATACGGAGAGGCATAACGATACACATACACAACAAACACTTAGGCACACATGCACGAGTCCAACGAAGCTCACGGTAGCCTTTGACCTTTCAGATACATAAAATAACGGATGATATCGGTGTTAGGCTTAGGGGAGTACTCGTAGCGCGAACAGTTGAGAAGCCACGAGTATTTCGATTCACCAAAAACCCTCACACACGTGTACATACCACATAGACACACACACACACACACAGACAAATAAATGGTAAATATTCCAAAAGTTTTTCGATACGCTCACGTACTTCTATAAATAGCCGCGCGCCTCGCGATTGCGAGAAATAATACAATAAAGCTTCGGGCAGTATTTCTAATTGTGAAACTGTATGGGGACGATCAATTCAAGGTCGTGGAAGTCTCCGATAATTCGAGCGTTGAAACAATCGACGTGGAAACCGACAACAATAATGATAATAAAAAGGGAGGGAAAGAGGCTCGTCATGGCGAAAAAAGAACGACACGAACAATCGTACAGTAGAGTATAGTGAATGGAAAAAAAAAACGTTGCGCGAGACAATAATTTATTATTTGGCTGTGAAATTTTTGTTGCATTATACCCGAGTGGAAAATAAAGGGTGTCTCAAAATGAGCCTGACATTTTAAATTGCGAGCTATTTTTTTTTGTGGCGAACATAGAGTACTAATCTTTGACATCTTTGGCATGAGGAAGTATTGAGGTTTAGTCAGGGAGAATTACACGATCGAGCAACGTATAGAAATTGTGAAAATGCAATGTGAAACAATGCAGTTATTTCAGACGAAGTTTCATGGTCGTGTTATCTCGCGCCGCGGCGATGTCAATTGACCACCAAGATCGTGAGATTTGACGCTGTTGGACTTCTTTCTTTGGGGCTTTCTGAAAGGAAAAGTGTATGCCAACGATCCACAGACCATTTCGGAGCTCGAGGAAGCAATTGGACGCACCATTAATGAAATTAGTTCGCAATTATGCCAAAGTGTTATTGAAAATTTCGTCGAAAGAGTGAACGTTTGCAAACAGGAACGAGGCGGCTATTTATCGGATTTTGTGTTCCACGCATAACCTCCATGCTTGTACCTTATACTAAAATAACAATATTCGTACTTTTCAAATAAATAATACGTTTTATTGATAAATTAAAATGTCAGATCATTTTGAGACACCCTTTACAACTCATCACCGCCTAGCCCTGAGCTAGTAAAATTATATCTCAAATCGCCACTAGCTAGTCGTTTTAGCTAGTAACTGTCCAACCTTGTAACACTTTCGTCGTCTAGTGACTGGGTACTGAAAATTAAGTCGTGACTAGATAAAAAAAAAAAATAGCTCGCAGCTGTATAATCTTTTTTCTCTAGATAATGGGCAGACATTTTTTTTGCACATTACTTATATCACTACGCAATTTTATGATTTTCCTTCTCATCTGTCAATTTTGGTTATGATATTCATAACCATGATTAGGGCTGAATTTCCTTCATTGAATAAAATAGCAGCAAGAAATGCCGCTACCTCGATTATTTTGTACCCAGAATGGAGATGTTTTGGACCTAATCGCCAAGCGGTCGAGTTTGGGTTTGTTTGGGTTATGAAAATCCAAACAAACCCAAACGAACTACCTAACAGCGCTCTCGTGAATACCTGAGCGCGCTTGGGAGTCGAGCGGAGAGTCTTTATCATTTATATACATACCGTTGGAAGGAATTCGAATAACGTTTTGAAATTTTCAGGGTGTATTCTTAAGATATTTTTCTAACGATTTATGAAATTAAAAAAAAAAAATTGATTTTTTGAAGTATCTAAAGTGGTTGCCCGCCTTAAATGTAATTCGAGAATGGAAATACAAATGGGGCTTTCGGGATGTGATAAACGTGAAGAGAATTTGAGAACGAAAACTCGCGGTCCACGTGAATGATACGCAGCTACGTAGCGTGTGGCGCAGATCTCTATAGATGTATATGGAATATACTACGTGATACTATTGTATTATATATACCTGCGCTGGAGTAGTAGAAGCGCACGTGGGTGTCGGCCGGTGGTTTGGGAACGAGGGAGTGAGCACGGGACGTGAGAGACAACGTGAGAGGGGATAGTAGGTAAGCGGGAGAGCCGGAGGACTCGAATACTATTTCGTACCTTATCTTCCTCGGTCCGGCAATAGCCGCGCGCACCCTGCGGCGGCTACGGGAACCTGAATATACATGGTCGTCCGGTTCACTGAATGACTCGCGCGAAACTGGTGCGCCCACATTCTCAATCTACCAATCTTCGCCACGCACACACCAAACATAGTTTTTTCTTGGTTCATCACTCATTTTATTTACTTTTTCTTCTTTGCCAATATCGAGAATGTAAACGAAGCTTGGTGCTCTCTCTCTCTCTCTCTCTTTCTCTCTCAAGCGCCTCTCACGCACTTAACCTCACACTTCGTGCTCTCAACGTTTCACGTCTTTTTCCTCCATCTATCCGGTCTCGTGTAACAGAGCGTAGGTGGCGCGCGCGCCCATATGTGTATATATATATATATATATATATATATATATATATATATATATATATATATATATATAAACATATCCGCGTGGGAAATATCTTTCGCAACGCGAACATTCGTCGCCTAATAAAAAAAAAATTAAAAAAAACCAAATCCCGATAAGCTTTTCATATGAGACGCGCGACTCGGTTGTACCCGATTATATCCCCGTAAGTGTACACCACGTGAAAATATTCCATGAAATACCGCTCCCACCTCGGAGCAAATTGACGCGAAAATATTATTGCCTCGAAAAATACGAATTTACGAGGATGACCCAACAAACACAACGGAAGTAGCATGACGTCATTGACTTCATGCTGTTTAGGCTCTACGGTACTATATTGAGATACAGTAGAACCTCGATTATACGAATCAATTGGGACTGAAGTTTGCTCGGACAATCGAAACGCAATTTTTTTCCGAAGTGATAATATACAATAGAAATTGAAATATGGAAGGTGGGGCACAGTGTGTCACTTTTTTACTATCGAATTTTTACTCTTACCAAAGTAGTCTGATTAGAAAAAAAAGGACATAATCGATTTTATAGGACTTTGGGAGGACAATAAAGCAACCATATTTTTTGCAAAAAGATTATAAATCCTAAAATAATTGGTTCGAAAAAAATTGCGTATTGGCTCATTATGTCCCATGGGTGGGGTACAATGTGTCCGATAGGTGGGTACAGTGTGTCAAGTGCTGCGAAACGTAGAGTACAGCGAGCCGGTTGAAACTCTTACACGGAGAGAATTAAATGTTCAAAATTACCGTGCAGTGACGGTAACCAGATGACAACCCTGAAACTTCGCTTATTATTACTGAGTAAAACACAGATTTTCACGAAAATAAAATAAAATTTCTTCTTGGGTGGACCACGCAACGTGTGCACCTCTTTTACGATCAAAATATGCGTTGCACAAAAAAATGTTTTATACAAAAGTTACATGGTTTATAAGGCTACACTATGTGGTGCATTTATTTTTTTTATAGGTGGAGGCGCTTCGAAGATTTGAAGGTCAACTTTATTTTTTCCAATGGAATGCTATATTTTTTATAGCGTAATATGATAGAGTATCGAATTCTGAGTAAAAAAGTATAGACCTTTATTAGCCCTAGAGTTAATAGCTAACGAGTAATTTCACTTTATTACTTTAAAATTTTTTTCACGTAATATCAAGTTGAAGATTCAAATCTACTACAAATTTCTGAATGGCAGTGTTTACATCACAGTGTTTATCAATATGAACACATTTACCACATCACACACACTTATCATGATTCACAATCTTCTCAATGATTGTAATCCAGTATTAAAGTATCCTTCGGTGATTGTGCGTGATTATTATCAGAAAGATAAAAGTGAAAATGAATGAATGAATCTCCAACTTGATATTACGTGAAGAAAATTTTAAAGTAATAAAGTGAAATTACTCGTTAGCTATTAACTCTAGGGCTAATAAAGGTCTATACTTTTTTACTCAGAATTCGATACTCTATCATATTACGCTATAACAAATATAGCATTCCATTTGAAAAAATAAAGTTGACCTTCAAATCTTCGAAGCGCCTCCACCTATAAAAAAAATAAATGCACCACATAGTGTAGCCTTATAAACCATGTAACTTTTGTATAAAACATTTTTTTGTGCAACGCATATTTTGGTCGTAAAAGAGGTGCACACGTTGCGTGGTCCACCCTGTATATATAACGATAAAAATGACCAATAATAACCGTGATAATAATAACAACAATACGAATAATAAGAAAAACGACAGCAATAATAATACTGATTCGACACTGCTTGAGTTTGTTTCTCATGGTTTTATAATTGAGCGGAACTCGTCACTTGAACTACTCGATGGCAAAGTAAACTTTTGTAACGAAACGACAAAGTAAAGGAAATGGACACTTCAGGCTGTACTATGGACTATATATGTATGTTATGTATATAGTGCTTTAGTTTGTATACCCAATTATAATTTAAAGTCATCTTTGGCAAACAGCCGTTACGTCATAAACGCTACGAACCTAGTAGTGGCACCCTAGTGATGAAGTTTACGACCTAAAATCAGCCTCGGTAATTCTCTTTCGTATATTCATTCATTCCAATATTATTCCGTTTCGCATTCGAGTGTAAAAATAAAACGAGAGAAACGCGGCAGGAAAGTACTCGGGTTTTTTTTTCTCCGGATGTGCCATTTTCGATTCTTTCGTATATGCAGGTGGCAATTTCAAAAGGGCTGTACTCGTAAGTTACGCGAACGGACGCTAGCAAGGAACTTCATTGGTGGCTGCCCTTAAATTTTGTTGAAATTCGTGTATATGGCAAAGCATTGAAAAGTATTTTAGACAAGGATAATTTTTGATCGGCGAAAAATACAAAAACAATACTGCGATTGCGACCAATACACAATCAGAAAAATACTGGAAGATCAACATTTAGTACCAATTAGTAGATAATATCATTGTAAAACTAAAACGCCGATTTGAGCATCTAGCGGATTAGCTCATGCGATTGATGCATTTTTTACATTAGTTCTGAAGAATGGAGAGGTTATTATCAATACTTATAGAACAATCTTAATAATTGATTCGTCAGCTTTAGAAACTTTTCGAAAATTTAAAAAAGTATATTAAAAAAGAGTGTTGCCCCTAATTCAGTGGTGGGTGTTAATCAATTAACTTTTCAATCAATTCGTTAATTTACTGAAAAAGCAATTGCAATTAATTTAATTGCAATTAACATTAATTGCAATTAACTATTAATTGCATATTGCAATTAATTTAATTGCAATTAACATTAATTGCAATTAACTATTAATTGCATATTGAAATTAATTTATTTGGATTAATCTATGTTAATTCCAACTCGCGATTAAAACAATTGCAATTAACTTGTTTAACTGTTCTAAGAAACAATTAAAACTAACAATTAACCTATTTAACTTTACAGATATCAGATACGACTTGTTTGGTGGGTTTTGTAGGCTTACGCAGCGCACAGTACGCGTATTCTCGCCTCTCGCTCCCACATATGTATTTGTTCTGACGCCACTCCTCGCCCTATACAATAATCAGTTTTAATTGTTAGTTTTAATCAAATACATCAAAAAGATTGAAAATTGATTAGTTTCTAATTGTGGAAAGTCACGATTAACAATTAATTAATTGTTAATCATGAGTTTTTACAATTACAATTAATTAATTGTTAATCGTTAGTTTTTACAATTACAATTAATTAATTGTTAATTGTTATAGTCGTGATTAACAATTAATTAATTCTTAATCTTTAGTTACCCTAGCAATTAAATTTTGCCCAACACTGTCCTAACTTAACGACTATATTATGAAAATTTTATTAAAAAAAAAGATGATTGTGATCAAAACCAGATTTTGTCAGGCCTCTCCTGCCCCCCCCCCCGTCCCGCCCCAGAAAAAAGCTGGCTACGCCGATGATAATAATGATTTTATTTTTAAACATTTCTTGTAATCAAAGAGTTATACCATCTTCAATGACAAAAGTAATCGTAACTAACAATACGTTGCGCGGTGTGCAAGTACCACAAACTAGAAAAAAAATCCGTGTAGCGTTAAAATTCGATGTTAAACTAAGAAATTGGTTTCAACGACACCTGTGATTTTTTTGCTCAGTTATATTGATTCGAGTTTTTATAAAAAATTCATATTCTTCACTTATATTAAATATAAATCAGCTTTCGTCCGTTCATCGGTCGATGTACCTTACCTACCGCTTATGCTAAGAGCACGTGACCTACACGCGTCCGATACCGGACCAGTCAATAAGCGTCAAAGTAAGAACTTTTAGGTGCAAATACACAAAATTGATATAAGGCTAATTGGATGACGCTGAATCGAATGGCGATAATAATTTTGCAATCAACCCCCGAGAAATTGTTTAGTAACGTTAAAAAATGTTTAAACCCCGTTTAATTCGGAACCTAATAATTTTATCGTAAAATATGTGAAACAAAAGTTTTTTTTTTGTTAAAAATGTACCTTAGTATGGTTGCGTTGAAAAAATAAATCACAAAATATGCCCTTTTTTTGCCTCTAGAGTGGCCTAAGGCCTTGACGTGATTTTTTCATTACGATCTACGGCCGCGAGGTTCGTGACATTAAATCGGTACGATGTTCAACGAAGACAGAGCACGAGACAGAGTAGCATTCTGTCTCTTTTTCTACCACATGTAACGCATGCGTTGTAAACGCTAACTCTATTATTCGTAGTTATTCCGTGTTTCGTAAACAATATTTAATTTACGGACGAAGAGAGTACATGTACACGTTCTACACAATCGAACATAACTAATTAATTAACGCTTCATCGGATTTACGTTAAAATGTAAATTGAACACTTGGAAAATTTAAGTGACTCTGATGAGAATGAATGGCATTTCGTTAATCGCTGTCACAAAGGTCATTTGACCAAGTGGATTCGTTCCACGCTTACACTCATACACGGAGAGAATTAAAAAGTAATTTTTGTCGTGAATTTCACGGTAAAAATTACCGTGATATATTTCAATGTGGTGACAAGTGAGAAAAGCATAATAATTCGTATGCGACAAGTTTTTTTTTACTCACGTTACAGAATATTTCAAATACGTAGCTAAAATTTTACTACACAAGAAGGGTAGCGCGCACGATAATTTTTACCGAGAGCACAATACATTTTCCCATAACACTCATTAAATTTTGTAATAAATCTTAAAATAACTGTTATAAAGACGATACTTTTTTATAGACATTTTTGAAAGGCATAAAATAATAAAATGCACAGTAAAATTTCGCTGATATTATATATTTTTTAAATTTAAGTTTTGCGTATTTTGTTACACATAAAAATTTACTAGAAAATCTGGTAAAATGTTCTATCTGAAGAAGAAATTTTATTTTATTTTCGTGAAAATCTGTGTTTTACTCAGTAATAATAAGCGAAGTTTCAGGGTTGTCATCTGGTTACCGTTACTGCACGGTAATTTTTAACATTTAATTCTCTCCGTGTAGTATTTTGAGTTCAATTCCCTAATCGGCGTTTGTATTGTTCAATATCGTTCAATGTTTTTTAACACTGTGAAAAGCGAGCACTTTTCTTTCATCGATTTATATCCTGTTTTGCACTTCGGTTACCGCACATGCTCCACCCACGTTGACGATAATCTATGATTAAAATGAGACAAAAGTAATTTTCAACAGCTTTTCTTCGCATAATAAACAAAATGCATAAAAAAAAAACAGATTATTATTAAAAGTGTAGGAGAAAGCTACGAGCAACATGTAAATATTTTTTCGCTGTAGTACTGTTGTGAGGTTATGTCACGCACCGGGCCTCAGCGTCCCGATCTACAGCAGCGACGCGCAGTGGCGTCGAGACGAATGAAAAACTTGCTCAATAAGCGTACTAATCCTCACCACTGAAATTCGCCGTGCTCTGAACGGAGCTAATAGCGATGGCAGCGTGTTTGGCAATGTTGACGGACACAAGCGTACATCGCGAGGCGTGTGGGCCGTGTGTACAGGCTTGCGGGAACTTCGCGAACTGCTGAAGCGGTTATAGGCATACACGGAGGTATCGTTGCTCTGCCATCACCGGGAGTAGAGGTAAAGTATAATCAATGAGTGCACAAGAGGGACGAAGAGAGAGAGAGAGAGAGAGAGAGAGAGAGAGAGAGAGAGAGAGAGAGAGAGAGAGAGAGAGAGAGAGAGAGAGAGAGAGAGAGAGAGAGAGAGAGAGAGACTCGACGTACAGAAATTTCACTCTGGTACATACGGCAGCGCACCTACGCGGCGACAACCACGCATAAAATACTTCGCCCTCGCTGATGTTTTACGCCCGTCCGCCACGTCCTTCGCTTCCTTTCAACCGTTCGCTCCAACGCCTCGACCGATCGTGCTCTCTTTATTCGCTCTCGTCTCACATCGTCACGTTGACGTTTCGCTGGGTACAGCTCTTTGTTTTCTTCTTTTTTTTTTCGCTCCTTCTCGATCTTCTATTTCAGGATTTTATTACGCAGGTATATGTATAGTAATAATAAGGAAGAGATCTCGGTAATGTCACGACCCCGTGAATTGCTACAGGTTGATAAGCTCGCCACGACGCGAGGGTAGTGAGTGTGCGCAACTTTGTGCATACGTATAAAAACATTGTGTTTATCGTCGTTTATTGGACACGCGTTAATTAACGTAACGAACGAGTGAACGACAAAAAAGCAAACGTGTATGTACGTTTGCCTACAAGCGATGTAGAATAAAAACAGAAAAAAAAAAATGTAATCAATTTACGTCCGAGGGCGGATTACGCGATACGTTTATTGACGGGCGAGGGTTGAACGATGAGCCACTGACGCCCACCCGTTTGGCGTATGGTCGTGAAGGTGTATACTCGAAAATGTGGAGGAATAGGCGCTTTTTGGTCGTCGTATATGTATCGCCTGTCATATGTATCTTGTTGCGTAGGCGTAAAGAAAATTCACGTTCGAAAACAGCACGGCAGTGAAATGTTTGATCAATATCGCATAGTTCTCCGATGTACGAGAGATGGCTGTACCGGGGCCACGTGACGAAGCAAGAGCGACCGCGAACGTTCTTCTACCACGTGCGTCCTTCGCGGTAGTCTGATAACGATAAAATTATCATTTTTCTTATTATCATCATTGCCATTGTTATCATCTGTTATTGATAGACAGAATTAAAAATAATAATAATAATATATATATTTATATAAACATCGAGATAAGAATATGCAGAAAGTGACGATAAGTTGTTTATTTTTTCTTCGCGTGTCTCATCGTTGTGCTTACAAGTACGCGAGAGATATTCTCTGCCGATGTGTGCGCACGTCCCTTCCTTTCGAATGGGAGAATGTCGTAGGCCCGCGCTTGATTACACGCTCGTCGTTGTTTTCCAATGTCTCTAGTAAAAGCAATTTCAAAGTAGATAGACTTTTGTACTACGCGTATATTGCGCTTATTCGAAGGTCACGGTCTAGGAGTTGCGCGCGTTATTTTTATCGCACTGGACTTACGCAACTCTCACGGTCATACGGCAGGTCGGGGGAGAGAGGGGTTGGCGGGAGGGAGGGGCGGGGGGGGGGGGGGGGAGGCACGTGACGCCCTCGATTTTTAGTGAATGGAACTTTTATACCTCACGTATTACAATCTCATTCGTAGACTCGGGCAACCGCTTATTTTTAGGATGGTATTCCAATTTCCCGTCGGGGCACTGTCGACGAGATAAGAATTTTCCAACGGGCTTTTTACTACGTGACTATAGGGGAATCCGACCAGCGAATGGACGAATGACTATAGGATCCGCATGAACTATACAAAAGAATTATTATCAATGCGAACATTTTGATTGCTATAGCTAAGGATATTATTCTGATAGTAGAAAGAAAAAAATATACGAAGTAATTGAAACAAATGAGATTGGAACAATTGATCGATAAGTAGCGAAATGACTAAAGGGCCAGTGAATGGACGAAATTAACAGTAAATTGACACTTTACCACCAGTAAATGAACGTGTATTATTTATACTTATTAAATGTTAGATTTGGAGATCGCTGTGTTGCACGAAATTATTGGAAGTACAAATTAATTCGGTCCGTTTTGTTTGTGGTAAAAAATCCATTTATTTCAAAATAAAAGGTATGAATAGATTAATCAAAGTATTGTCCATCGGTGGCTACTACTTTTTCCCACCTCTCAGGCAATTTTCGAATTTCATCTCGAACAAAAGTCTCGTCTTTTGAGACGATCCAAGTTTTGAGCCAATTTTCGATTTCTGCGAAAGAAGTGAACCGGTGACCTGATAAATTCTGCTGCATCCGTCGGAACAACCAGTAATCAGAAGGAGCAATGTCCGGAGAATACGGCGGGTGCGGTAAAATATCCCATTTGAGCGTTTCCAAATATTTTTTTACGACTTTTGCGACACGAGGCCGAGCGTTGTCATGCAGAAGAATAACTTTGTCATGTCTTTGCTCGTATTCCGGCCGTTTTTCTCGTAATGCACGGCTCAAACGAATCAATTGTAGTCTATAACGATCGCCCGTAATGGAATCGCCAGGTTGTTCATCGAGTAATGCCCTCCAATTCATTGTCTTCGAATTTTTTTGGCTGTCCAGGGCGAGGCTTGTCTTCAACGCTGAAATCACCGTTCTTAAAGCGTCGAAACCATTCCCTACATGATTTATCAGTTGGAGCATCATCACCATAAACTTCAACAAGCATTCGATGCGCTTCAGCTGCACTTTTCTTCCAATTGAAGCAGAAAAGTAAAACTTCCCGCAAATGCTGCTTAGTTAACACAAAATTTGACATATTCAACACAGTAAAAAACAAGGTTTTTAATGGAACTCAAAGCGATATAAACCGAATGTTATTGACAGATGTCTAACCTCTCTGAAACCACCGAAATCAGCTGACACTATGAAACATTCATAACAGCCAGAGCCATCACTTGAAAACTTTATCTAAAAATCTCGTGATTTTCTGCCTTTAAAACGCGTTTATCTTAAAATTACATTTTTCAAGTGGGCCGGACTTATAACGCAAACAAATTTCAACCGATTCACATTAAATTTTAACTGTATATTTAGAATTACATTTTCTAAGGCACTGAGTAGGATTTTTTTATTATATTGCATAGTTCCTTTTTTATAAACAATTTTCTGACGATTTTCTCATGGCATTTTATACTTTTTGTTTTAGAAATGCGGCATTTTGACAAAAAACAATACATCAAAAAAATCCTACGTACTTCTATAGCTATTCTTATATATAATCGAAAAAACTTTAGTGTCTCATCATAACTCAAAAATTATAGGAGCTGTTGGTTCGGTCGTTGACCTTCCAGAAATAAAGGCGTCATCGGAAATATGCTGCACAGTCGCCATTTTGACATGTATCGCTGTGAGAAAATAATTTTGTATAGTCAATTACGTGTACAATAAAACCCCTATTTTGTAATTCCGATTTATTTTATGGTTTCGCTGAAAAAAAATCACAAAATATGCCCTTTTTTGCTTCCAGAGTGGCCTAAGGCCTTTATGATTAAAACGATGTGTGAAATCGGTGGCATCCACTCCCACAGTGTGGGGGCAGACTCGAATTATTTGAGTGCGCAGTACCGCGTTGCGCAGGTAAACGTTGGTTAGCAGCGCCCTCCTGATCCTGCCATATGCGGGCTTACCCCCACCACCCGAGTTCGTTCTAGTCTTCTTGGATGTGTACAATCTCCGAAACGATTTTGTGAAAATTATTGATTATTGGACAGTTAATGCATCCTAAATAAAGCTCTCGGTGATATAAATTTCAATCGTCTACAAATATTTCGATTTTAATGTCGAAACTCCTTAAGGCGCATTGCCACACCGACCAAGGGGCCATCCGGGCGAGAGATATAGCTCATTTGAACATTCCCAGTGTTCTTCGAAACGTTTGATATTTCGGAAAAAAGAAAAGGAACACTTTCCACTCTGTTGAACGACGAACAACGTTTTTCTCTTAGTTTGCCCGAAGTGTGTTCTGTCTAGGAGAAAACTTGGCCTTATCATTTTTACCGACCGGGCGTATGAGCCATGTCCTGAATATTTCCACAACGCGATGTACCGACCGAGCCGCAATGATACCAAGAAAGACAGTTACGAAATCCGCGTTCTTGATCCCAATCGTCTAATCTTTTGGCAAAAAGAGATGAACTTTTTCGCACTGTGTTCAGAGGCGAACTGAATCCTTCTCTTTTCTCGAAAACAACGGTTTTAGAGAAAAAAAAACTACGAAACGTAATTTCGCACTGACCGACAATCACATATGAGGATGACCCTACGAATTCATCGTGTGCAGCAGCGGA
This sequence comes from Ophion ventricosus, assembly GCA_963932345.1. Lineage (NCBI taxonomy): Eukaryota > Metazoa > Arthropoda > Insecta > Hymenoptera > Ichneumonidae > Ophion > Ophion ventricosus. Next base: position 21,070,053 of record OZ010718.1, on the reverse strand, counting down.
TACAGAAGTTTTATCTTCAGGCACATATTTTGTCGACTTTCAGCCAACAGAGCGCTGACGAATTGAACTTTATTGAATAAAGGTAAGCAAAAATGACGTAGATAATAGAGAAAACTTGCTGGAAATTCTAACCTTGCATTTGTACGCTGCAGTCTGTTGTCATCGATGTAGAACACTGTCAATATTTATGTTTTTTTAACTCCCAACAAGGATTGCGAAATGGAAAAAAAAAATTTGATTTAACGACACGTACATCCAGGAGCTTTTGATTTTCATGGAATTGCGGAAATCATATAAATAAAACGCATTTATCAGGTAAAAAGTCCTCGAACAATTCGTATGAATTGTCAATCGTTTTACGAAATGATGGAAACGGTTTGGACACTTTGATTTGGTGTTTTCAGAGACGGCGACCGTGAGTTCGTTCGATGCCGGTTCATATCAAATTGAGGAGGACACAATGAATTTAGGATCAGAATCCAACGAGAGGGTTGGTAGACGCGACGAGAGCTCTTTTCAGACTGTACTTTGTCAATCGATGAAGATTCCAGAATGAACCTTGGATCGTCCAATTTTCAGAGTACACGTTCGTCGAGACTAAGGGGAGTGGACAGCAATACGAAGAAGTTTCTTCGTGACTTCGATCCTCAGAGGAGCGAGCGGGAGAAGAGAAAGTTGAACAGACGTCTTTATCCGGGCAGCAAGAAGCACGTAGTATACGACGAGAGAGGCATTTTGATAAAGTCGGGCATTGACCTATGCGATTGTTTACAAGTGGATTGCGCCGGATGTCACTTTCCTTGCAACAAATGCGGCTCGAGGAAGTGTGGCCACGAGTGCAGGTGACCGTTGTCAAAAATATGCGTCTTTTGTTACGTCTCAAAATGATTGGCGCTGGTTTTTAACAATTATTTTCCAGGCAGACAATTTGACTTTTGATTTGATCGTGTTGCTTGGCGTTGTGTTGCTTTTATCGCACTTGCCTATCTATCTCTGCAATTTACTTTTAAACTAAAAAAAATGTCATTGCCATGCTTGAAGATACCATAAAACGGAATTTATTTGTCAAATAATAATTAACTTGTGAAGGATTCAAGGTGCCTCGATTATGAGAATAACAAGTGGCAGGACTATGTCAATTGACGATAATCAATAACAATTTTCAATACTGGAAACGAGGAATACGTGGCAGGATCAATAACTGGAGAATATTTGGGTTTGATTTATTTTTATAAGAATAAGAATGTTTTTGACTTTTGAACTTTTTTTTTCCATGGACAGAATATGAAAAGAAACTATGTTTTTTGTGTACAGAAAAACGCTTGACGCATTTATTTTGTCTGTTGTATACATATTGTTTTACTTGTTAATTCGTTTACATTTTTTTTTTCACGAGAAATTGAAAATTTGGTTTTTACATGTAACTACCACAATTCAATGTAATTTGGTCATAAATTTATGGTAAATTAACATTGTTTTCGAAAATGACAAGCTATATACACTAGTGGAATTGATTCTGGACACTTTTAATAGAAATGTTTTTTTTTTCATATTTATGTAGAAAATGTATATTCTGCTGCGCCGAAATAATACTGTAATGTTTTTTTTTAATCTGTAATGTTTCTACTTAACATTTGCACATGTTTAGTTTTTCCAATGTTATAATTTTGTTAATAAAAAATTACAAACTACAAATTACAACTACAATAAACGCGAAATTTGCAAAAATTTTCAAACTGTCCAGAATTAATTCCACTAGTGTATGCTTTTGTAAACTTGGGATGCGAACATTTCCTTCATATAAGTCACCCCGAATACATAAACGATTTCATTCTAATAATCTGACAATTAAGCACCAATTTAGATTCAAATAGTTGTAAAACCCTGAAAAGTATTCCAAGTCGATAATATACGTTTTTTCTTCCAATTTTCCCCACAGAATACTCAGAAAATGGACTTACGACTCGATCGAGAACGAGGGCAGTGACATTCTCATGAGAAATCCTAGTCTAAGGCAAATTTAATTACGAATATTCAAACGTCTTCAACATTGTGCCACAAAAGTCCGGAGACTCCTACAATTTTATACAATAATTCGCAAAGGGAAGTGTCCCAAGCGAAGAAGATGGAACATATAACGTGTCTGTCTTTTTTTTTAATGATAGCAAACCAAATCTTATTGCAAACAGAGAACGCTGGATTATGCTAAATACTTTGTTAACGGCAAGAAAAAAATTTATGTCGGTAGCACAATACATGGAAAATACAATCAACTTTCTGTAAATTCATTCGATCTTTTAATTCGTATCGGAGCATGTGCGTTCGATTTTCCGTACGATTTTATGCAGCAGCGCGATGCCGAAGTATAACGTTGAAATTTGCACCATTGGAATGCAATGACTAAAATTAATTATTTATAGATTGTACAAATTTGTTTTCGCAAATGGAAAAATACGAAAAACACGAACGTTTTTCTTTCGAACTCATTCGTGATAAAAAGTTTTTTTTTTCATCGTATTCCAACAATGCTAACTTTAGTACCATGAAAAAAGTTCGCATTGTCAAAGGATCGTCACTAATTAGCTAATTTAATTTGTCAGCGATTACGCCAACTCTACGATTCTTCGGAACATTTATACGTCCGAAAAAGAAGAAGAAAGATTTGAGTACAAAAACGAGGAAATAAAATGGAAAGAGTAAGCGATGGAGAGAAAAAAAAAAATTTCCGATAGTTCAGGATTATTCGATAAATAGAGGAAAAACGATATCGTCGTGTATGCATGGCGGCGTGCGAAGTGAGTGGCACGTCAGTGATGTCCCGTTCGTACTCGCTTTTCCCTGTTCACTCATACGCCCACGCAATCTATTGATTTTCCACGCTTCTCTCAACGCTTACGGTCTCACGGTCCTATTGCGCACATAGAGTTGCACACAAGAGAGCAGGAGAGAGCGCGAGTCTACCGAGGGAGAAAGAGCGAGAGAGGGTCGGATACTGGAGCGTAGAGAGCCAGAGAGAGAGAGAGAGAGGGAAATTGGCGGCGCAAGAGTAAAACGGTCACCCGGGTGTACAGAGGGAGGATTGTACCCCGCGCGTCTTTCTCGTCGCAAATTCGAAATAAGCAAACTCTCCTATAAATAAGAAACTCAACGCCCTGCTGATGAGCGCCTCGGCGATGTGCGTGTGTTGTCTCCGAACGTGATAAAACTACGGGGAAAACGATCGGCCCGCGGTTCGATCGGTTGTTACAACGAATTAAAAAAAAAAACATCAAAGAAGTGAAATTTTCTTTATTATTTTTGGCTTCAGTGAGAATTCACAATCCACAGAATAGATCGTAGAATCCTCCGTGACACAAGTACAAAAAATACGAGTATACAATGTATGATATTGTGCTGTTGTAGAATTTTGATCAGTGTGACTGCGCGACTATCAACGCGTTATCGAGACAAACGGAACATCAAGGAGTCAAGGATAGGAGGTTAAACGGCTAGAAGTGAAGAGATTCGACGGTGGATTGAATTCAGGATCCATAGTACGCGAGTCCAGTCCTTTCACGTACTTGCAAACGCGTGTGTCGCTCTCTCGAAGGGTTACCTGGTGGCAGCGAAGGTGGAGGGGCACTCGGATAGATATACAGTGATAGAGAGAGAGAGCGAGAGATACGAAGAGAGAGGTTCGTCGATAAAGTGCAAACGTAGGTGTACATCAAAGGGCTTGTACCACTTCCACTGCTGGGCTACGTACCGTATATTCCCAGTAAGAATCCCACGCAGAGAGCGCTGTGGCTCTCGAGTGTATTCGCGTAACCTTTTGTCCGGTGGAATAGCTTGCACCTCATGCGACACACGGGAATAGGGCTGACGTAGTTTGACGAGCGAATACATCGTTTCAAGCTTGGCAGGATCCGCTGCAATCGGACCATAGCGTATGATGGTGACTCGGACCGTTCAGTCGAGAAAGAACTGTTCGTCAGGAACTAACGCACCGACCCTACGTCCTGGGATATAAGGGATTTGGATTTTTATCGCCGAATACTCCACGGTTGCTCGCACTCGCTCTTTCTCTCTCGGTTTGCGTCTAGACTACTTTTGTTCCTTTTTTTTTCATTTCGTCTTACCACGAAACCGGAAGTGAACGAAGGTAGTTGAAAATAGTTGCAAGCTCCAACGACCACGTCGTGTCGCCGATCAATCGATCGAGCAAACGTTTCGACTGTTTCCCGCCTGGGAGGACATTCTCGAAAATAAGTACGAATTTTTTTCGGACCAAGTTAACCGAAGGAACGCTGAGCAGGAGGAGAAGAAAAAGAATAAAAAAAGAAGGGTGGATCAACGTATATCGTTGCGGGCTGATATAAACGAAACCCCGTTGAGCGGGGATTCAACGAGTAATCACGGCAGATGTCAGGATGCCGGAACAGAGCAACGACTATCGCGTCGTCGTGTTTGGTGCCGGTGGTGTTGGCAAAAGTTCCCTCGTACTGCGCTTCGTCAAAGGAACTTTTCGCGAGTCTTACATACCGACTATCGAAGACACATATAGACAGGTAATGAAAAACGTTACACCGCGAGTCTGACTCGTTATCCTTGGCCCTTCTTTTCGTCATTTTTTTTGCCGTTTTTCGATAGACACGCGCATTTTAATCGAGAAAGAAAAACAAAGTCGGAAAATAGTGTTGCCGGTGTATTACGAATTATTACCCAATGCTGCGTTTCTGAATTTTCTGGCGCTGCGGTGTGATAATACTCACGAGTAATCTTTTTTATTTCGATTTCCTTTCCGTACACATGCTAATATTAATTTTGATTAAATTGGCTGAAAAAAAGTGATAGTTATTCAACATGATTTGAAAAATGCTCTACGCTTTAATAATAATCGTGTGCAATGATCGTCCAAGCATGCTATTGAAGTTTGGTTCGTTGGCATGCAACGAAAGTTGCGTAGACCAATTTTTTTATGGTATTAAAGTTTGCATCGTTGGAATGCAACGATTTTTTTTTTCGTATTGTCCAATTTTTTTTTCGCTCATTTAGGCTACGAATATCATTGAGTTTTGAAGATCCTTATTAGGAATCCACAACCTAAAACTGCAGAAGAGGAGTTTAGATAGTAATCAAAATAAAGGAATGAAGAAGTAAAGAAGGATTTTCGTTGCACTCCAACGATGCCAACTTTTAGACCATATTTTATTTGAAAGGCCTCTAAAATCACTCAAATGTTTTCAGGATACTTATTAGAGATCTTCAGCCTAAATAGGTAACAAAAGATTTTGGATGATAATGAAAATGAGGAAATAAAAAAATAAAAAAGAATTTTCGTTGCATTCCAACGATGCAAACTTCAACATCGTGTTCAAGAAGAATATTCAGAATAATCCAGATATTCCGAATCTCTTGTAACCATGTGCAAATTAATATTCGCACTTTATGGCATTGAATTTTGCATCGTTGGGATGCAACGGAAAATTCTTTTTTTTAATTTATAATTTCGCATTTTTGTTATCTTCCTAAATATTTTCTTCTAGATTTAGATTGTGGACCTCTAAATAAACAAGACAAGAAATGTTCGAGTAATTTTCGTAGCTCAGATTTGCCAAAAGAAATTTGAGCGATAAAAAATTCTCCTTGCATTTCAACGATGCAAACTTTAATTTCATCGCACTTTTTAATTTACAGAGAAACTGAGTAAATTTATAATTCGTCGTTGTTCATATGCAATTTACTTTTAATGATAGAAAAAAATTGAGCGGTAAGACTTGAAAACAAATTGATAGATTTTTGTGACCGCATACAGCTTCGTTGAATTCATTTTCCATGTGCTCAAAATAATTTTGTACACGTTCTGACGTTCTCTAACATTAACATGTCTCGAACATTCTAAATTTCAGTAATATTGTTTCTCATCGTTGTTACTTTTTGGTTAAGCTCAAAATAACGTTGTTGCTTCGCGATGTGAAAAAAAAACATTGTTTTGTGTGCACGTGCTCGGTATTATCAATCACTTGTCTATGTCGCTTCGTCTGTGCGGTTGGATACGAAACTATGAATGAGATACTACGATGATAGTATGTGCTAACGTATTGGTATGAGTGCAAGCAAAGGCTCCTTTATGAACAATCCTCGTAGTGGAAACTATGTTTATGGTCAGGGTAGTGGCGCGAGGCCGTGGAGTCCGTGTCATCGAACGATGAGAACACTCGAGAGAGAGCGAGAGAGAGAGAGAGAGAGAGAGAGAGAGAGAGAGAGAGGAGAGAGAGAGAGAGAGAGAGAGAGAGAGAGAGAGAGAGAGGAAGAGAGAGAGAGAGAGAGAGAGAGAGAGAGAGAGAGAGAGAGAGAGAGAGAGAGAGAGAGAGAGAGAGAGAGACGGGAAAGTGGGTAGCAAAAAGGAAACGTGTTAGTGCCCACGCGCCTTCATCAATTGGCCAATGACCCGGGAGGGTACCGATTAATAAATATCATATACACTAGTGAAATTAATTCTGGACACTTTTCACGTTTTTCAAATTTTGTACTTTGTAATTATTTATACAAAAAATGTTAACATTCACAAAACTAATCGTGTGCAAATATTAAGTGGAAACCTTATAGATAAAAATAACTTTACAGCATTATTTTGGCGTAGCAGAAATTGCGTAAATATAAAAAAAAGCTAATTTCTATTAAAAGTGTCCAGAATTAATTATACTAGTGTGTATGATGATGATATTTTATTTTATCGTGTGTGCATGAATACACATGTTTATATAATTACTATATTGGATCTATGCATAATTCCTTAACGAAAATAGAGTCAAACCGTCAAATATTTACCAAAAAAAGTTGATTGTCATCAACTAAATATGTTCCACTCTGTTCAATGCCTTTCTGCCACTTCTCCACGAGCTTTATTATCCATCTTTCATTGAAGTCCTGAGATCTTTGGGCAAAGAAGTCATTCAAGTGGTTCTTGAGTACATACAGGGAACTGAAGGTTTTATTATCCAAACTGGTCTGTTAGCGCCCGGAACAAGTGATAGTCTGAAGGTGCAAGGTCCGGACTATACGGTGGATTCACCAAAACATTCCACCCAAGCCGCAATAACTTTTGCCGGGTTATCAGAGAAACTTGTGATCTAGCGTTGTCCTGGTGAAACATTACGCCCTTTTTGTTCGCCAATTCGGGCCGTTTCTGAACGATTGCTCGCATTAATTTGGCCAATTGTGAGCAGTACTTGGTCGAATCAATCATTTTGTTGGATGGCAGCAGCTCATAATAGACGATTCCTTTCCAAACGATGTTGAACTTTGCATCGTTGGAATTCAATGAAAATCAATATTTCTGAATTCCTTCAATTTCTTTTGGCAGATTTGGCGTAGAAAAATGTCTCAACCATTTTTTAAGGGGAGAAAACTCTTTAGACGCTCGAAAATGAGTCATTTTTGGTGAATCCTTTTGAGGGTGATGAAATAATCGCATCATTTTTAAATTTTAATGTGATTTTATTATAGGTTTAAAGAGCTTGAAAACATTTTTTTTTACAAAAGAAAATGGCGACGTTATAGTCTTTTCCCCCAGGCGGCTTTCCTGTGCCATCAAAAAATGCTCCATTTTTCATATTTTTACTGTTAATCTGAAACAAAAAACAAAAATATTTTTCGATTACTGACACACGTAGGGAAAGGATAAACCTATAAAATTATAAAAAAGTATAAAATTGAAAATTACGCAGGCTTTTTAACCAAAAGTTCAAATTTTCGACCATTTTTTCGACAGTTTTTACCCCAAAAAATTTATCTACGCGATATCCTTCAAACTTTAGGTTTATCCTTCCGGTAATATCATAGACAGAAACCTCTCAAAATTTCAGCGAGATCGATCAACAACTTTTTAAGTTACAAGGTTGAAAATGTAGTTTGGAGATAATCGCGTTTAAAGTTTCAATACGATAAAACTATAAATTTTAGTGACTTGCCGATCAATCAGCGATTCCAGGCTCATACACTAACCCTTCAACTTCCTCGAAAAGCTGATTTTCTTCCATTTGCTGCTGTTTTCGGGCTGTACGAGGTGCTTTTGTCGAGGAAAGGCTCATCCGGTTCTGCCTCTCTATCCGTGCCTCGTCGGAGTTTTTGGCGAAAACTAGCAGTGACTGGCCAATTGGAGCGAGAAGCATCTTTGAGATCAAAATCTTCACAACGAAATTTCGCAAACCACTTCCGACACACTTTCACTTACGGCATTCCCTCCGTACACGGCACATATTTTTCTGTGATTTTTCTGTGAGACGCGTTTTTGCCTTTTCGGAAATAAAAAAAGCGAAATGCATCGAAAAAACATGTTTTTTCCTTCCACGTTAAAAATATAATTAAATTTTCTATACAGCACGGATCTCGATGAATATTTTTTTTAAATGTCGGCACAAGTTGCAGCTTTCACTTAATATAAGATACTTTATATGATTGACGCATGTGCGAGCGGAGAAACAACTGCGAATGACATCTGTCGGACTTTCGCTACGGAATTATGCATAGACCCAATACATTTCCATCGAATTGACTTTGAAAAACGTATTTCTTTTTTTTCGGTCGCAAAACCTCTTACATTCTTTTATCTTTGAAGAACGGCCTATTTTTTTGGAATTTGAAAAACAATTTTCATCCGCTTCAATAGGTATTTCTATATATATCCACATTTATTTTTATTAAATAGTTATTAATTGCATATTTACTTTTACAGATAAATAAATAATATTTTTCGCCGTATATGAACATTCTTCCGTACATTTAGGTATAGTCGTTATTCTCCAATTTGTTCGTACAATTTCACTGTTGATTCGTCGACAAGCTCACGAGTTTCAAACTCGAGTGGACAACAGGCTACCCTCCATACACCGCTCTATTGTGTTACCTCTACACTTCAATGACGCGCCGGCTTATACACTGCATTCGGTTTTCCTATACGAGCTGCGGAGCTAACAAGAGGCTTATATTGTTCGAAACGTTTGCGAAACTCGTTATTTGCTATTTCGGTGTGCAATCCAATTAATTGTTTTCTTTTAACGATAATTGCAATACACGGACGGGGCGTACACGAATGCGAGAATCCATTACAGCTGCAATTGATAGTTTTTCTTTTTGAGGTTTGCATAATGTGTGACCGTGGATAGATCGTAATAGCTTGTGGCATTAGTATTGACGTAATTTCCTTCTTGTTTGCATTAATAGTACATTGTGACACGAGGGCAAAAAAAACTTTTTTTCAACGAGTGTGAGTTTGCACCACGAGCCGAAGGCGAGTGTTGCAATCACACGAGATTAGAAAAAGTTTTTTCGTCGAGTGTTGTACGAAATTTTATTGTACGCGGTGTGAAAATGGGGATTTTACGCACGCGAGGCGTACGTAAAACGTCCATTATCGTACCGAGTGAAATAAAAATTATTATACGAAGATTCACGACGTTGAAGTTTGCATCGTTGAAATGCAATCACTCCAGTTGGAGTCACTTGAACCTTTGTACGTTTTCTTATTAGAGATCTACGATACGGTTTGCAAAAATAGGCTACGGATAATGAGAAAAATGAAGAAATAAAAAATTATAAAAGAAATCGTTGAATTCGAACGATGCAAACTTCAACGGTATGAAAATTCCTCGTATTTTATGTGTCTACCCGTGATACTTATTTAGTCTTTTCAAGGGGATGAAGAGTACGTAGCCTTGAAAAGCCGGAAACTACCATTGTCTAAAATTAAATAACAAATATCCCTCGATCTATTCGAAAGTATTCTTTATTTTTTATAACTATAATTCCACTATATTGTATACATATTTTTGCATTATTGAAATTTTGTTCTCTCGTATTTGCAAATTTTCCAAATGTGTTGTAGTTATACGTCTATTTTTTAAATTTTACACGGTTTTGCATTACTATATACAGTCTGTTTGACAAAAGGGTGCACGGCAATATTTTTTTTCTTGCAAACCGCTAGAGGGTAGATTCGAACGCGAGTACGTAGGGGGACCCTTCCACCAAGATGCTTTGTATAGGAAGCGTCAGTTGTCGTCCAATCGTGGTCGCAGACAAACCGCTTTTGTCCGAAAAAGAGGTCGTAAAAAGACTCACTTGGACGAAAGAATGTTTGGACCGTGGTTGGGACAACGTAATTTTTGCGGACGAAGCTTTTTTTTGGGCACGCTCTCCCATCAATCATAACTGGTCTACCCACACCAATAGACACCAAAGATCTAGAACGTCACGCAATTATTTCGACAGATTCAACTGATATGGAGGTCTTTGTCACCAGATTATTTCATGAAATTAGTGGAAAGTGTGCCTCGGAGATGCCAGACGATTATTAATTAGTGGAGGTGACTGGACCACTCATCAATAATTAAACATCACGGTTTATATCATGCAGTGTGTGTGTATTCTTTTTCAATGCCTTCTCCCATATAGTTTTGGAGTTTCGCCGTGCACGCTCTTGTCAAACAGACTGTATAGACACGAACAGACACACATACATATATATGAGATGTGTAAATTGAGTAATGAGACTGATCTTTAAAAAAAATGTATTCGAATAAAATTACAATTTAATATTGTCTCCCTCAAAATAACATCCTTGGGCAGCTACACAGCGCTGGAGACGGTACTTCCAATCTTCATAGAAGTGCTGGAACTCGGAAACTGGAATAGCCTTCAGCTGGTCGGTTACAGCCGTTCGAATGTTTTCGGGTCACACAAAATGACGTCCCTTGAGGTGATTTTTCAATCTCGGGAAGAGGAAAAAGTCACAAGGTCTCAAGTCAGGCGAATAAGGAGACTGAGGAGCCACAGGAATATTTTTACTGGTCAGAAAACTCGTTTATTGAAATTGTTGTGTGACAGTAATTTTTCTCATTCCCAATTCATCGGTCAAAATCCGATGAACGGTGGTGTGAGTCAAATTCAACTCTTCCCCGATCATTCTGACTGTCAACCGACGATCTGAACGTCCAAGATCCCGGATTCTGTCGACATTTTCATCGGTTCTTGAAGATGAAGGCCTCACGCTACGTGGTTCATCTTCAATCGACCCTCTTCCTTCTGAGAATGCTTTAAACCACCGAAAAACCTGGGCCTTTGACAAAACACTGTCTCCGTAGGCTTGCTGAAGTTTAGCAAAAGTTTCCGTTGCACTGTACCCAAGTCTGAAGCAAAACCTGATAGCGCATCGTTGCTCGAAATTGATGTCACTTATTTTTAGAACGAACTAGAAAAAAACTGTTTCACGAGAAAAAAAATCGTTACGGACAAACAAATGACTCTAGCGAGTTGAAACATTCACCTGCTGTCCCTCCAAGTCCCCCGTCCCAAGTGTTGCCAGATCGAACGCTACGTTGTGCCAGTCTCATTACTTAATTTACAAACCTCGTGTATATTCATCCGCGCACACATTTATACCAATGCATATAAAATTCAACAAGTTGAGGAAATCGTTATTCTTTCGGCTATTTTCGTTTGCATTGGATATTTGAAGTATCTCATTATCACTTTCGTATCATATAGAGAAAGCAACATTTTCAACAAATACTTTTACAAAAAAAAAAAGCATCACTATTCGAAAATTAATACAATTGCTGTAAAACTGGTTGGACCCGAGCTGTGTGCGCGATGCAAACACGTCCGAGAGGTGCATATGTTTACTCCGAAATTGGCGCGCGATATCTCGCGCTCCAATGAGTTTCAAATGTTAACGTTAATTCCGCTCGATCGCCGTATAAGGTATTGAAAAACGAACGAGGTGAGGAATTAACGTTTTAACAAAAAGAGAAACGAGCGAGAGTATATTGGTTGGGAAAGCTATCGAACAAGCCTGAATTTTCAGGTAATAAGCTGCAACAAAAATATATGCACTCTTCAAATTACGGACACAACGGGGTCCCATCAGTTTCCCGCAATGCAGCGACTCTCTATAAGCAAGGGTCACGCCTTCATCCTGGTTTACTCGGTGTGCTCGCGACAGAGCCTCGAAGAGCTTCGACCGATATGGGCCGTCATACGAGAACTGAAGGGACAGGACATATCGCAAATTCCTATTATGCTGGTGAGTTCGAATTCGCTCGTGTTTAAATTTCCCAATTCACTCGCAATTGCGCTTTCACGTTTTCATATTCAACTACGAAACGAAAAAAAAAAACGCAACTGACGAAAAAAACGAGATACGCTAAAACTTCATGGTGTTGACGTTTGCATCGTTGGATTTCAATGAACATTCGTTTTTCTATTTTTATTTTGTTATTTTCATTAATATATAACATCGTTTTATGCAGATTTTGGATTTGTAAATGAGCATTTAAAAAAAAAAGGTTTGACTGACAATCGTAGCTGAAATGTGTCAAAATAAATTTGAGAAATAAAAAAAAGTGATTTTAATTGCATTGCAACGGTGCAAACTTCAATTTCATTCATCTTCGCATTCCAAATTAGCTCTTGATTGATCTGCATCTGTACAAGGATGCTGTTGAAGTTTGCATCGTTATAATGGATTAAAATTTTTTTTCCTCCGTTTGGCCACATGTCTTTCGACAGATTTAGTCTATAAAAATCACTCAAACGTTTTTTCAAGATGCCTCATCAGAGATTTGCGATAAATATTTTGTCTGCAAGTTTGCAAAAAAATATTTTGGGTAATGATAGGAAAGAAGAAATGAAGAAAATGCTTGTTGCACTCCAACGATGAAAACTTCGACACAAGATTGGCTAAAGTCGTTGCTTGAGACAAGTCACGAGAGGGGATCTCACGAAATTCCAAGTGTATCGTAATTATGATAGAGATAAAGTGTCACGAACATTCTCCACGACGTAGTCAAATATGAAAATGAGTTTGTGCCAATTTCTTTGATCACGATTAGCTAAAGAAACCTCACTTTATCTTGCATATTGAATTATAAAAAGAAGTTCTTGACGAAAGTAAAGGAAAAAAAGAATATCCAAAGGTTTCGAGTGGCTCTTGACCTGTTCGAATGAAAAGTTGCGAGAGTGCTCGAGACAGTTAATTTCAGTTTTTTTTTTTCGTAATTTAAATATACAAGATGGACGGATATCGCAACAATTATCGCGTAGCACGTGAATAGTATGCAAGGGCACGTGTACGGTACTCGAGGACGTGACATTATAATACTGAATTATATATAAGGCTTGCTAGGCCGAATCAACAGGTATACAAAGTCGCAATTTTTTCCTACTTTTTTATTTATAATTTATTCAGTAAAGATCTTTAATCAAAGTTTAAAGTCTGTAAAACAAAAAGAGTATATGAACTATCGTGGTTATTCGGGCATCGTCCGAAAATCTTGAAATACCGCGAACATATGTACACGGAGAGAATTAAAAAGTAATTTTTGTCGTGAATTTCACGGTAAAAATTACCGTGATATATTTCAATGTGGTGACAAGTGAGAAAAGCATAATAATTCGTATGCGACAAGTTTTCTTTAACTCACGTTACAGATAATTTCAAATACGTAGCTAAAATTTTACTATACAAGAAGGGCAGCGCGCACGATAATTTTTACCGAGAGCACAATACATTTTCCTATAACACTCATTAAATTTTATAATAAATCTTAAAATAACTGTTATAAAGACGATACTTTTTTATAGACATTTTTGAAAGGCATAAAATAATAAAATGCACAGTAAAATTTCGCTGATATTATATATTTTTTAAATTTAAGTTTTGCGTATTTTGTTACACATCAAAATTTACTAGAAAATCTGGTAAAATGTTCTATCTGAAGAAGAAATTTTATTTTATTTTCGTGAAAATCTGTGTTTTACTCAGTAATAATAAGCAAAGTTTCAGGGTTGTCATCTGGTTACCGTTACTGCACGGTAATTTTTAACATTTAATTCTCTCCGTGTATACAGACGAATTATTTATACAGGTGATATCGGAAATATCTTGAAATACTCAGCGAGATGTAGTGCGCTCGAAGAAGACCTGTACATAATTTCTTAATGATCTAGAAATGTTTTTTACCTATTTAAACATCCTGGAAATTATTTAAATACCTTAGAAGGTATCTTAATAATTTTAAGGCTAAAAAAATTGAGATCTTTGACGGTATGTAGATAATATTAAGGGGGCGCTTAAATTATGTATTATAATAAAAAAATTCTGGTTTCTAAAATTATTTCAAGGTTATCTAGAAGCTGTTAGCCTATTTTTTGCAGATAAATTTAAGACGTTTTTGACACTATTTGTATAGATCATCCACGTGTATCTTTTCTAGCTTATTGTAGCCTTGAATTTATTTAAATACCTCATAAGCCATTTAGTTATCAGCTTCAAAGTCAGGTAGATAATATTAAGGCTGCGTTCTCAATGTATAATGAAATCTTTTGATTTTGAAATTATGTGAAAGTTATCTAAAAGATGGCTATATTTTGTAGACTAGTCATTCATAAGATCACTCTGGCATTATTTATACGGATAATTTACTTGTACACGTATTTTCTCGGTAATTAGATAAAGATTCGTTTGTATATTTCTAGACAATCTTTACCCGATGCTGACAATTCGCCTGAAAATGCTGTAGATAGCAATCAAACTATTCTAACATCATACGGGCCGTAGCAAAAACTTTTACAAAAACTTGCTTATAATAATGTTGCAGATTTTCATCTATAATGTACACATACGTAACGTCCAATAATTCTTAAGATTTTGGAACGTCTTTTATGCATAACATTTATTGGAAAAAATTGCTCGTTGAATGAAAAAGACAAAGAAAAAAAAAAAACAAATTTGATTTCGACAGGTGGGCAACAAGTGCGACGAGAGTCTCTCGGTACGTGAGGTCTCGATGAGCGAAGGAGCCGCCGAAGCGGCCAATTGGGGCTGCGGCTTTCTCGAAACTTCGGCCAAGACGAATCACAACGTGAACGCGCTTTTTCGCGATCTTCTTACCCTCGAGAAAAATCGTTCGGTATCGTTGCAACCGGTGCAGAGCAACAACGCAATAAGCCTTAAGGAAAAATGTGCCGTTATGTAAAGAAAAAAAAACAAACAAACAAAAGAAGAGGAAAATCGAAACGTGAAGAAAAATTGTGTATTTAACGATTACCATAATTCCGATTATAAACATTATTATTATTATTATTATTATTATATACACACGTATATGTATATAAAATTTGATAGGAACGATTGTGCCGAGATAGAATAGCCAGACTTGGCTTATACGTGACTTGTGCTTGTTTTTTTTTGTTCTGGTTTTTTCGTTGCCTTGTTTCATCCCCAACGAATTTTTCCGTCGGGTGTATAAACTCTTAAAATCGATTGCTGAAGAATAAAAATGTCTCGCGAAGTGGCAAGCCAGACGACGATCGTCTGGCGCAGTTATTTAATATCTAGTAGAGAAGATAAAATAATAATAATAATAATAATAATCTGAATAATAATAAATGCAAGATATTTGAAAATAAGGCGATTAACGATGTAGGCCGCTCGACATGTATCATATAGTCAATTTATTTCACGCTATCGTATCGTTCATAGTCCTTTCTTGTGTTTGAATATAGTTATTCTTCTTCTTTTTTTTTAATCGATTATTCCCTTATGCCATGATTAACCGAGGGGAAATCGGAGATTGACGCGCAAAGTATCGGGGACTCAAAATTATGGTGTTGTAGCAATATAGCGTTCGGTGCTAGTCGTTCATCTGATTGCAAATATGTGTAGCCAAAACTACACATACTTGCACATGTGTAGTTTTGGCTAAAATAATAGGTACATCATCGTATCTGTTATTTTAATCAGCATGTTAAATGTAAATAGCCGGAATAATAGGTACGCTATCGTATGATTTATAAACGGGGCGGCCGTACCTATTATTACAATTGGAACAGCGAATATGCTATCGGAAAAGGCTATCGTGCCTATTATTTTAGTCAGCGCGGTACATTTTGCTGAAATAATAGGTACGTCATCGTATGCTGAAAAGGCCATCGTACCTATTATTTTAGTCAGTCATATAGCGGTAATAACAGGCTGAAGTGCTGCGCAAATTTGGAAAAGAAAATTGACAAACGTCAACCTGGATCATGTGGGCAAGTGCATCGTTGACGAAGGGCGACCTCGACGGTGCTCGTTTGTACCGCGTTTTATTCGGACAGGAAAACACACTGACGTGCAGCACTGCTCGAACAAGTAGTGGTGCGAACGAGAAATCGTTTTTACAAACTTTTACACACTTATTGACAGAAACGAATGTCTTTGACGTTAAAAAAGTTTTCGAAATGGGGGTATCAATTTTTTTGGTTTTATATGTAGTTCTCTATTACTCTGGTTTTTTTTTTTCATTCAGTAATTCTTCAACCGGTATTTTTTTTCGTCGACTCATTATCAATTTATTTCTAAGTGCAGCTTTCGATAGTAAGACGTCTCTTGATTTGAGATGAAAAAAAATATAATTCAATTATTATTCAATTTCACTTTATGTCGTTTAAAATTATCCCTTTCGCCTTGTACTTTATCATTTAAAACATCGCTAAAGCAATACGTACCGTCGGTAATGAAGGCTTGATATTCGTTTGGTCATTTTTTACATATCTTTATTGCACGAAATGTGCTGAGACAACTCACAAACAATCAGTAAAGTGAACGTTTTTTTTTTTCAGTAATAAGTCGGCAAAATTTATCGTAACTATCAATCAATTTTAAAATGAGGATTTTTAATTAGCAATAAATCAGCATAATTGACTTACAGTGCCAAGAGTTTGCCATCATCGTTTATCGAGAAGTAAAAGTTTGTGAACATGATTTTTTTTTCGGATTCAATACTCGTTTGACCGGTATGCGATCGGTGTAGAGATTTCGAAAATTCGATACTCAGTGAAGGTGTCGCGATAGAAAAGAGAAAAAAGAAAAACAATTAGCTCGACTAAATACGACTCGAATTAAATGGTAAAGAAATACAGTTTGCGAAGGAAGAATATTGACAAGCTTTGTCGATCGAATATGCCGATTTTTTACCGACTACAAATTTATACGTCCGCGTCATTCTTTGACCCCAAGGGATATACTTTTCTTTTCGCAATTATTATTTTTTATACGGAATGCACAAGCACGTTGCGCGAAGAAAAATTCACGAAAATTCAAATTTGTATCATACAGCGATGGGTTTTGAGCTTGAATAATAAATGTTTGCACGAGAGAGAGAAAAGATCGTTCATTCGATCGAGCGTTGAGATATAGTTCACAAAGGTGGTTGTTCACATTTGCGCGGCTGTGGCTCACAAACACACATACCCAAAACACACAAAAAAAGCTAACACATATATTCGCGCGTAAAAAATGGTCCTCTTCCCGGAATTTTATTTGAATTTCGGTTCTATGCGTGATAATTTTCCGGCGAGACGCCGACGGAACACCGTTCAAAGTTTTACTCCGGGTAGGGGGCGCTCGCGTATCAAATTCCCGAACACCTAGAACGAGACGGGCGCACAAAGGAAACTAAAAGAAACAAAACAAAGCGACGAAAAAGAAAAAAAAAAAAAATAAGCAAAAGAAAAAGAGAATACATAAATAAGAATTGTTACGAGATTGGTTTTTGTTGAATAGTTGTAAGATTTTTGTAATGACGCTAACTAGAATTTATTATTGTCGCGTGATGGATACGATGAAGATTGAAAGAAAGATAGGGAAGAAAAAATGCGTTGAGAGAGTAGAGAATATATATTACAAAAAAAAAAAAAATGAACGAAAGAGAAAAAAAAAAGAAGAAAACTATATACGACGAAAGTTCGAGAGATTGGCAACTGTGCTGAAAAAAAAAACCAAAGTAAAAATAAAAGGGGACGAAAGGAAGGAATTAAGAAGGATACTAACAATAGTGATTCATCCAATAAGTTTTTGGCCGTAATTTCATGCGTAGAAGATGGTATATATTGCGTTTAGCGCATTTTTTTTTTTCGAGGACGAAGAAACACACGTAAACATTACAGGCAGCGAGATATTATGCATTTAAATAAGTATGGAATGATCCTTGTAATGATCATATGTCAAGTCAACGCCAGTATTAATGAAATCACTCCTTTTTCTCAGTACTTCTCGATGATGTGTGTGTGTGTGTGTGTTTTCAACCGAAAGAATTTTGAGGCAAGAATTTTAAAGAATTCAAGATGAGATAAAAGAAAATTGAACAAAATGTACATCCTTGCAAATCATAAGAAAAAAAAAAAAAGAAATGGATTTTTAAATAATCCGTAGACATTTTTGTAAACAAAGATAATTAATTTCTCGCTAATTTTAAATACGTACGAATCTTCTATGAGCTTTATAATTACAACAATGCGGATTTAAATTTCAGGACTTTTCAATCGTATCTTTAAAATAACGAAGCAAACTTAACCCAATAATTATTTTAAAAAATAATTTAATTAATTTTATATTAAAAACATATATAGACTGATTTTTCAAAGGATTTTCATCAATAACGTGATCCGGCATTATTATTCTGCATCAATGATCTTCGATATTCTTGAGATCATATTTCTATTTTGGTTCTACGACGAAGGACTTAAATTCCGAACGAAGAAAATTTATATATATATAGAGATGTACAGAATAGAATGTCTTTGACAAAATGTTGGCGTAGAAAAGAAAAGAAGTAGAAAAAAAAAAGAAGAATAATGATAAGTCATTCTGACAGGATTGAACCAAAAATAACTACAGGTGGTTTCTTTTTTTTTCTTATCTTGTTCTTCGCAGTCGTCTCTCCTTTGCTCACGGGCTTCGGACGATTTACTGAATTTCCATAAGAATATTGAATAACCGAGCGTTGTGTGGAAACCTCGCAAGTTTTAATCGAGAAACCAAACGGCTTTGCTCAACCGAGACTCTTCGAAGATAAAAAATAATGCTTCGAAGAACGGAAGGACTCAAGAAACTCGCGTTCGCAATGTATTCGTTAAACTGTACATTGTAACAAAAAAAGGTAGAAAATAGCCAGGTTTAAACAATCAAATCGCTACTGAAGAAGCTTCTGTGCCACTAAAATATGCATTAGAATATCGTCCATAGTCGAATGAAAAGAAAATCAAGGCTATTGAACGATCGTTTATCTTAATACAATAATTATTTATTAAAGCCCTATGTCTATTTTTTCTGTAATTTGAAACTTTTTCTATTTTTTATTTCAATGTTTCTTCGTAAATTCTTTCGGACTTTTACAATCGCATCCCTTTCGCTTTTACCCCACTCTTCTATCTTCAGCGGATTATGCGGTGCGTTGCGATAAAATTCGTATAATTAAAGACACTGTCAATCGCATTGTACTAACATTTGATATGAGGCGAATGCAGTGATCACCGTACATTTTCTGCACGCATTTCCGAAGAAAAATGCTCACTCGAGAAAATCGTTTTAAACAATTCAATCAACGAAAACCGATAAAATATTTCAATGAATCTAAATTATTTTCTCTAAGTCCATAAATACATAAAATTCGTCTACATCGTATTATGGAGGATTGGAGCTACGAAGCGTGGAGCAGATTTTGAAAAAAGTTATATTTCCAGAATTACTCCAGTATTTGTACCAAGCTGATTTTCAAGGTAGCAAACGAAGAACCAATTCGTTAAAATTGATTCAACTTTTACGAGGCCGGAGCTTCTTTAATGGCGATTTTTATCACTTCATCTTCGACCCATGAAAAAAAAAAAACTGTCATCATCGCATAGAGTGACAATATTGATATTGAATTTTTTATATATATATTATTACATAGATGTAAAAAGTTTTTCACGGAAAAATCTCATATCGACTGCACCGAAGTACAATTTATCAGTTATTGCGTTTGGGGTTAAATGAGTCTCGTTGAGCGAAAGCTTTGCAGAAGAGAATGCGAGTAAATTAAATGAACAAAAATAAAAATAAAAACTCGTTCGACTGCCGGACTTGTAATAAGCTATTATAATTTAGAATTCTTTAACGAAATATCACGTAAGAGGACAAGCAGTTGCAATGGAATCATAAAATCGTGCAGATTTAACGAGATTGAAAAAAAAAATTAAGAACCTCGGAGCTTGTATGCACCCTACATAAGCTCAAGGCTACTTATATATACACTTGTCAATGTCGTGAGACGGGAGAGACTTCTGTATAAAACTTGGTATTTTCGTACGAAGGGCACACATAATAACCACGACAGCTCGGACATGTCACGCCCGAAGCATATCGACGTCAATGAATCATCGATTATCGATTACCGATTTTTTATGCAAATCACTGCAGGAACCGCCCCCCCCCCCCCCTTTCTTCTTTCTTCTCGGTTATGATATTATACATACTCGAGAAATTAAAACGAGATGCTTCTTTACCAATATTCGTCCCGTTTTGACACTCTTTTCAAGAAACAATTCTCGATTGTTATCACAGTGATGAGTATTGTTCGAATGAATAAAAATCTAATTTTATGAGATGTAAGAGATAATTTTGTAAAATGTCAAATTCCATATAATTTTACGAGAGGAAGAAATTCAAACAAACGATCGACGACAATTACACATAATAACTATATGAATTTCGTATTTATCGCGGATAATTATAAAAACAAATGAGTAACATAACTAAAATTGGTTACGAAAATTCTTCACAATTCGAAGCCATTTTAACTATATTCTTACAACTTATCGCTGAAGTAACTGTATTCCACGTTTTTATTTTTCAAAAAACGTGCAACTCTTTCGTTTCAATGACAAATAATTATTTATAAAGGTAGTCTATATTTTTCATTCGATTCGTGCCGAGATTCGAGATTATCACGTGCTTAAATTTCGAGAGGCTCAATCTACTTTCCTCAATTCAAGGCTCCCGCTCGATTGCAAATTATATCACGACAGGAATAGACCGACAAAAGAGAAAAACGGACGGCGAACGTGACGTATTATTTCGCTGAAAAAGATAAAAAAAATAAGAAAATTCAAACAAAACGACTTTAATGAGAAATTTCAGAATCAAAGGAAGAAACAAACACAAAGGAATCCATAATAACTTTGAATCCAAACGATATTACGATCGATAGGCACGAATTAATCGTTATAAGAGAAATGAGAACGGAAAGTGAAAAAAAAATTATTAAAAAAAAGGGAGTAATACATATCTTTATGAAATACTATTCTGCGAGGTGCAGTTGTGGAGAAGGGAGAGGGAAAATGTTAAACGTGCGAGAAGAATGTGTGACAAGAAAGAAAGTGGATGATTGGAAGAGCGATAAAAAAAAATTGATTGAATAAATGGTTAAAAAAAAAGAGAGATATCTTCTGATTTTCGGGGCCAATCGGAGTCGAGGAAGATCGCGTGATCTCTCGAACACGTGCTCACTCTGCAATTTTATTGTTAAAAAAATCTTAATAAATAACCAAAATACGAGTCGAGAGGTCTTTCAATCCTACGTTCAAATAAATTTAAAAAAAACGTTCATATGCACGTACATATGTACATGTATATTTAATACGATATATATGTATATATACATGTAAGTATATATGTACTTGTACATTGTAATTGCAATTGCGTATGTTTTTTCGCAAAGTTAAATTACGTGAAACTTGCTATTCGGCAATTTTTCATAAGCTTTTATTACAGAAGAGGAAGTAATTATTCAATCGTTTCCGGATAAGGCCAAGAAAGCAATTTTACAGATTGTAGGTCGAGAATGTGTAACTCTATTGTTAAAAGTAGGAAAAAAATTAAATAAATAAAAATATGAAGACGCTGTCAGGATAAAAAAAAATGCGTGTAGAGCTCGAGAATTCTAGAATATTTTATTGCTTCGAAGGTCTCATATTTTTCCTTCACTTTGAATACTGTTGAAGTTTCCATCGAACGGCAACGAAAATTCTTTTTTATTTTTCCATTTCTCTATATTTATTGGTATATAAAAATTTTTGTTGCAATTTAGGGTTGCAAATCTCCAACGAGAATCCTAGAAAAATGATTAAATGAATCTCGTAGCCTAAAAATGTAATACAAATTTGGGTAATTTGAAAATTAAATTTTTCATTGCATTTCAAGAATGTTAACTTCAACGTCATTCACTTTGGCTGGACCTTGAGCCTCACAAACTGTGAACGCGACCATACACGTTGACACGTAAATGCATACGCAAAAAAGAGCAACGTTAATTTTAATCTTGTATAAAGTGAGGATACTCTTCTTCGTTCTTCACTTAATTTTGTAAAGAGGATGTAAAAATTCGCTCGTTAATAACTCATTTATTAGCAAAAAAAGGGACGACAGAGGATCGATTACGATGAGCTTGAGAACTTGAACGAAAAACGCTGAAGAGAAAAAAACTATGTATATTTCAACAATAGCCCTTACGACTGATTTATCAAACAAATGTAAAGCGAACAAACAATTGAATATCCTGTACAATATATTCGTCCACACTTGCAGACTTCGTGTATACGCGAGCTCGAAGTTTTCCGAAGAAAAAAAAAAAAAGAAATGCAGTCATCATACGACTCGCAAATAAAAATGGATACTCGTCTCGCAGCTTTTCCGATCCGTTACGATTTTTGTGATAATAACGACGAAGGACAGTATAAAATAAAATTGACGCGGTAAATTTCTGTGATCAATCAAGGTCCTCGTTGCACTACTATTTATTAATATACCGATTGATTTATCCAAGATTTTTCATCTGTCGCAGAAAGAACGAAATAATATTGATAATTTGAAGAGAAAAGAAGTAACGAAGAATAAATTACTCGCGAGAACACTCAATCCATGCTGTTCTGGGGTATGAGGGGCCAAGATTCATGAATCTCGGCTTCGAACTTTGGTGTAATATTTTCTTTGAAACTCCGAATGACAAAAAATTAACTGGATAAATTTGCAGAATGCCTCACGAACCTAATAACAAAGCTCTGTCTCTCTCTCTCTTTCTCTTTTAATCTATAACGAAAAAAAAAAAAATGAACCAAAAACGTTGGAAATAATGGGGAAACAAAAACCCAGCTATGACGAACTTAACAAGGGAGATAAGAAAAAAAGCACATATCAAAGGGAATCAAGTTTGCAAATTTGCAAAGACATATGCGTTGCATAGACAAAAAGAGAGGAAATGGAACGAACAATTACCCAAATATTCACGAATATGTTTGCGAGTATTAATAAGAATTATGAATTATGTGAGGAAAAAAAAGGACACGCAAACGCTTGGATCGTGCGACGAATTGTATTGTACCGATGAACAAAAAAAAAACTCTGATGAGGCATGTATATTATGGTATTCGTGTTGGTTGAAAACTCGCTGAATTCAAGATAACAACAAATTAAACTGCAATGACAAAGTTGGAAGCAATGATGACGAACAAATAAATAAATAAAAAAATAAACGGAATTGTACTTGTAAAGTTATCAAATGAATTATACGATCTTGATTCTCTTGTCAACATATTCAACATCGACGCGACTTTGTACGCTTTCAATTCTTTAGCCTCGTTCCCGCTTCCTCTTTCCCGTTTACGCAAAATTTATTATAAACCCGTTGTCACAATATTTTTTAGCGATTTCAGAGTATAAGCAGATTTCGTGACCGTGCAATTGAAGACTTCTATTTTGTACAAAATTTCAATGACAGTGCGATGGAACTTGAATTTTTTCGTGTACAAAAGCATAGTTTTATAGCATAAAAGGGTAGTTACCGGGACTTCGCCAAAATGGCACTTTCCAGGACATGGCGAGTTCCAGGACTGTCATAATCTGGTTGTTCTGGGGGATTTTAACAAGTTCCAGGACACGTATTACGTGACAGTTTCCTCGACACCTGTAGTATATAGTGACTTCCAGGACATTCGCGAATGCCTTAAGGTATTACTGGTTGGACCGTCGGGCAAAAAGTTAGTCCAAAATGGGCGAATCGTGAATTTATAAGTCTAGATCATGTCATACCTGTTTAGCCTTACAAATAGCTAATTTGATAATAAATTAATACTTAGCAATGTTAACTCTCCACTTTTAATAATAATTGAAGTCAAATTCGACGATATTGGCGTGTGTTTGGCAGAGGTGTTGTCAGTGACTGTACATCTGTTTCAATTGTCCAACAACAAAAGTCTCAATTTTTTAATTTAATTAATACGTTCAGATCATCTTATTACCATATTATCAATAATTACCCCAAAACTCAATATATATCGAGTTTTCCAATTATTGCTATTAATTAATCGTTGAAAATGGCGATACTCCTCAGTTCTTTAATTAATTTTTCGACAACTACTCAGTCGATTTATTTGAAACTTAGCATAATCAATCGCTTGATCCTAAATCTTGATGATATAATATTTTCAGAATTTACGGCCATTTAGTTCCATTCGTTTTGCAACAATTACCGTCTGCAGAAGTTGTTTTCCCATAAGCGACCGTGTTAAATTCATATGTTTATAACTATTATAGTAAATAATTTAGTGAAAAATTCTAAAATAATTCTTGTATTATTATTCTATTAAAAACTATCATTTCTCGAATTTTTGCGATTCTTAAATATCCATCCCGATTCCAGGATCATGAATAAAACTATGTATTCCAGGACACAAATCGACAGCGTTCCAAGACATTCATGAATGGTTGTTCCAGGGACAGAATTGGCAGTTTCTGAGACGCGCTATTTCTGTGATACGTTGGCTTTCAGGCCATTCCTAAATGACTGACACGACTTAGTTTTCAACATTGAGTGGATTTCAGGACCACCACTAATTCACATGTTGCAAGACCCGAGCACGAAATTCATTATTTCACGACATACATAAAATGATATATTTCAGGATATTCAAAACGACATATTGCAGTGCTATGAGGATTGGAAGCACCGTCTCCAGCGCTGCGTGGCTTCCCAAGGAAGTTATTTTGAGGGAGACAATATTGAATTGTAATTTTATTCGAATAAAAATATTGGAAAATAATCAGTCCTATTACTTAATTTACACACCTCGTATGTATGGATATAGAATTGTGTACTTCCGTATGTACGTACATTCGATTCATACAGTCCTGGAAAGTACTTGTATATATCCTGATATAGATTTATTAAAAGAAAATCGACCGCTCTAACTTTGATTTTCAAAAGGATACTATTTTTTTAACACGGTTACTTCCTGTAGCAGATTAACTTTGAGCGTTTTATAATTCCGCTACATAAGTTTCGAAAGAATGAAATTATAATCGAGAAAATTTAACACAAGATCTTATGAAAAATCGTAAATTCAGCTAGGATTCGATTGTCGATGAGCGCAGTTGATATGACAGCAAGATATATCGACTCCTGTTAATTCATAATATGTTCAAAAAAAAGTTAGGATAAACTAGACTTTAATATCTTTTTTCTCATAAATAATTTAGATGAACCTATGAACACGTTGAAGTTGAACTTGCATATATTTAATAAATCTGTATCAGGATTTATACTTTTCTACGTACATCTCAATGTACAGTCCTCAAAGCTGCCAAGACATATACATTGGCATATTCTAGGCTATCTCGGAAAACGCCACTCGACATAATTGGCTTCTAGGACAGGCCTGGAATATGACAAAAGTCGACGCGAAACACGGTGCAATTTCAGAAAGTGTCTCGCCTAAAATAAAGGGTGTTTCAAAATGACCTGACATTTTAAATTGCGGGCAATTTTTTTTTGTGGCGAACATAAAGTACTAATCTGTGACACCTGGTATCAGGAAGTATTAAGGTTTAGTCATGGACAATTACGCGATCGACGAACGCATAGAAATTGTGAAAATTATGAAAGTTATTGCAGACGAAGTTTCATGATCGTGTTATCTCGCGCCGCGGCGATGAGAATTGGCCACCAAGATCGTGCGATTTGACGCCATTGGACTTCTTTCTTTGGAGTTTTCTGAAAGAAAAAGTGTATGCTAATGATCCAGACTATTCCGGAGCTCAAGGAAGCAATTGGATGCAGTATTAATGAAATGAGTCGGCAATAATACCAAAATGTTATTGAAAATGTCGTCAAAAGAGTGAACGTTTCCAAACGTGAACGAGGCGACCATTTATTGGATTTTGTGTTCAACACATAACCTCCATCGTTGTACCTTATATTAAAATAAAAATATGCGTATTTTTCAAATAAATAATACGTTTTATTAATAAATTAAAATGTCAGGTCATTTTGAGACACCCTATATATCTGTCTTCGTGCAAGCAATTAGAAAATTCTCCAAAAAAGTAAAGCACAACGTGAGCAAACCTTCCTGCTCAAGTGAATAGTTAACATTGATGAAGTAATTGCATTTATCCAGAAGAAAAATATACAAGAAAATCATGTATTTTCTTTAGAAAATTTAAAGTCAACCTACGCGTATTTTATTGTATAAGCTTAAGGAGAGATTGCTCAGGTTTTTTGCGAGGCAGGCGGCAAGGGGGAAATTCATATGCTCAAACACGGGCGAGCGCCTGTAACGGCTGTCAACTCTGAATAATAAAATTTTCGGTTACGTAAAATAAACAAGTTTCAGCTAACAAATATGTGGAATGCATACAATTGACTGTTCAAAAATATTATTGTTATTTTTTGTTAATTTACATCGCGAATACGTTATTAAACAAGTTATATGTATTCAATTCTGACATTTTTTTATTAAGTTGCGAGAGTCGCGTCAGATTTATCGTATAGCTTTTGCTATGTCGCCCGTGTATAAAAGCCTAACTTCAATAATTAATTGCTCAATAATCATGCAGACGAATGACTCGAAATTTTGCACGGAGTCATAAACACCTGTTCGAAAATATCTTCAATAAATTTCAGCAAATTCTCAACATTATGCGATAGCTGAGGAACCTCCTTAAGGTGGTAAGCTACCCCTTTTATTTTCATTATTTTGTAAAAAAAAAACCACATGAGGTTGAAAGCGCCTAAGTAACGGCTTTATTGGAGAGATTAATTGGTTCGTCAAAGTTATTATTTCGACGATGGAAAAGAGAAAATAAGCTCAAGCTCGGTACACGAAGTAGGGGAAAGTGGGGCACAGGGTGTCACTTTTTTTCTATCGAATTTTTACTCTTACCAAAGTAGTCTGATTAGAAAAAAAGGTCATAACACATTTTATAGATCTTTGGGCGTACAATAAAGCTACCATAGTTTTTGCAAAAAGATTAAAAACTCTAAAATAATTGGTTCGAAAAAAATTTGTGTATTGGCTCATTGTGCCTCACGGGTGGGGCACAATGTGCCAGATAGGTGGGTACAGTGTGTCAAGTGCTGCGAAACGTAGGGTACAACGAGCCGGATGAAACTTTTATATTTTCCTAACAGAGATAACAGATTTTCATACATACCGATAATTTCACAACGGGTATTATTTGCCAGTAACATTGGGAGTCAACTAATTGTGCTCAACAACTCGATGACACATCGTGCTCCACACAATTGTCCCACAATATTTGACGTTTTCCCGGCAAGCGAGATTTTTTTTTACAAGGCTCAAATTAATTTTGTTCTTTTAATAATTCTTCTTGAGCTGCTATTGACTTTCTTTTAGGCCAGCCGAAACTTAATATAAATCACGGACTAACACAAAAAATTTCGGATTTTACAAGCTACAAAACTCCGAGAAATCGCACGTGGTTGACAGTTGCCCGTGACACATTGCGCTTCTTCGGAGCGTCGTCACTTCTTTGTTTCCTCATTGGGAGTCGACTCATTTTGCCCCACCACTCGGTTACACATTGTACCCCACTAGTAAAATATTTGATTATTGATGAAAATAACTATGAATTAAACTACGAATGGAAAAACACAAGTCACTGAGTGCATCATAAATAATAAAACTATATCGCACGGAGAGAATTAAATGTTAAAAATTACCGTGCAGTGACGGTAACCAGATGACAACCCTGAAACTTCGCTTATTATTACTGAGTAAAATACAGATTTTCACGAAAATAAAATAAAATTTCTTCTTCAGATAGAAAATTTTACCAGATTTTCTAGTAAATTTTGATGTGTAACAAAATACGCAAAACTTAAATTTAAAAAATATATAATATCAGCAAAATTTTACTGTGTATTTTATTATTTTATGCCTTTCAAAAATGTCTATGAAAAAGTATCGTCTTTATAACAGTTATTTTAAGATTTATTATAAAATTTAATGAGTGTTATAGGAAAATGTATTGTGCTCTCGGTAAAAATTATCGTGCGCGCTACCCTTCTTGTAAAGTAAAATTTTAGCTACGTATTTGAAATTTTCTGTAACGTGAGTTGAAAAAAAACTTGT
The DNA here is from genome assembly GCA_963932345.1 of Ophion ventricosus. Lineage (NCBI taxonomy): Eukaryota > Metazoa > Arthropoda > Insecta > Hymenoptera > Ichneumonidae > Ophion > Ophion ventricosus. Next base: position 21,041,784 of record OZ010718.1, on the reverse strand, counting down.
CGCATACGAATTATTATGCTTTTCTCACGACAAAAATTACTTTTTAATTCTCTCCGTGCGATTATGACCGAAAACCGGAGCCGCTAAAGAAAGTGTCGTTATATTTTACGTTTTCCCGGCGAGCAAAATATTTTTTTTTCCAAGCCTCAAATCAATTTTTAATGTTCAATAATCCTTTGTGAGCTGCTATCGATTTTCTTTTAAGCTTGACGAAATCTAATATAAATCGCGGTCCAACACATAAAATTTCTCAATTTACGAGCCACAAACCTCCGAGAAACCGCATGTGGCTCACTGTGCCCCGTGACTCATTGTGCCCCACTCTCCCCTACACGATGCGAGCCTGTGAAGAAAATCTTCGGAAAGTGGAGACATTGCCGGCCCTTTGTAAGTTGTAACACGTTTTGTTTTATTTTTCACATCCGTGGGACACGAAGTTTAAAGGGTATGAATTAAGGAAAGAGCAACTCCCGCTCGAGGATATTTATCGAGATGAATAAGTCAGGCGGTTAACGCGTAAATCTGTTGGAATCGAATCGATCGCGAGAAGAAACAGTCGTGTATTGCTGTACACGATGTTCCGGCGTGACGGGGAGGCAAAAAAAAAACGTCGCGACGATGGTAGCGGTGGTTGGTTTTGTATATGGAGAACAAACACGATGGGAGCCAATCGAGAAGAAAGGGTGGTTCGGCCGAATGTTTGTCTTCTTTGGTTCTGTGCCCCGAAGGGATGCTGGCTTCTGTTCCAACCCGAGTCCGACAGTTTTCCTTCGAAGGGAGCAACGAAGAGAGAGAGAGAGAGAGAGAGAGAGAGAGAGAGAGAGAGAGAGAGAGAGAGACCAAGAGCGTTATCCACACCCGCCTTTTCCGGAGCAACCAATCCTCGAATACCGCAAGCTCCGTGAAGAGCACCGGCTGATAAAATCTCGATGCGCAAACGTGCACGGGTTTGTTACGTACGGATAAAAAACAACGTGTTCCTCTTGACGTCAGTCGTCGATTAACCTTCATACAAAAGTTTCCATCGCAAAGGGTGGCAAGGGAACATTTTTCTCTCTCTCCGAGAGTTACACATCTTTGTTGCGCCTTGCGATGAAATTTCGTCGATTCGTAACGATCAATTTCGAATTGAAGTAACGAAAAATTACAACCGAAACCATTAGGTCCCGTTGCTTTTTCGTTTTCGCGCGGCTTTTAAACTTTCTCACAGAAACAACACGAAAGGCGGACAATGTTGTAGAGAAAGAAGAGTTATCTCAAAAGTAGACAAAATGTTGCGTGCAAAGTCGAAGAAATCGGTTGAGGACGAGCATGGAAACGAGTGCAAGCAGAGACGTCCAAAGTGCGCACGTTGCAGAAATCACGGACTAATATCGTGGCTCAGAGGGCACAAGCGGGAGTGTCGATACAGAGAATGCATGTGCCCAAAGTGTTCTCTCATTGCTGAAAGACAGCGAGTTATGGCAGCTCAGGTATGTTCGTATATTACGAATTTACAGTGACGAAGTTTGTTCCGTTGAAATTTAACGAAAGTTCTTTCCAATTTTTGTTCATTTTCTTATTTTAATTATTGAGTAACGTATTTTTTTGTTGTTGTAGATTTCGGTTATAGATATCTAATAAACAACCTACAAACTTTTGAGCTAATTTCGTAGCCGACTGACAAAAAAATTCGAGCGAAAGATAAAGCTAATTTTCATTTTATTTTAACGATGCAAACTTCGTCATCCCGATTTCATCATTTTTTAGTTACTCGAAGGAAGGCCTACGAAAATACGAATGTGTATGGAGACTATGCGATTAGGATTCAAAATTTCGATGCATACGCCGTACAAATGCATTTAAATTGTGCAACGTGTCACAGCCTTCGTTTGGCAAATTTTATTGAAGTTTTTCAATTAAACGTTAAAGTTTGAGTGAGTCACTTTCTTTACGACAGTTTTTCAATCGATTTGGAATTTGATACATTTTTTTTAAGGCCGCAGTTCAATATATCGGAGGGCAATGAAAATGACGGCACTTTTTGGCACGATTCGACGACAATTCAGATTCGCGTTTATTTTTAGAACAATAGAAAGCTATAATTTTTTTTTATTAAATGAATTGCGAATGACAAAAGTTATGACACATAGTTATCTCATTCGTTCTCACGGTTTTAGTTCATCAAATTAATCTGCAACCAAAAAAAATTGCTGTATGGAAAACGGTCGATCGTCCTGGGAAATACGAGTATAATCGATTTTTTTGCTCCTTTATGTGATCGATTTTTCCGTACTACTCCAGAATAGGAAAAAAGAACACTTCTTTTATTCCTTTTTTCCCTAATGGATCTAAAAATCTCACACCATGGTCTAAGAAATAAAAACCCTCAACAGTTGGCTAAAAAGATACATCATCGCCAATTCGGATCAGATATAAATTATAGCACATAAAATTTAGGAAATTCTCGACGAGACCAGAAAATGCGTGTGAAAGTTCCTTTGGATAATAATAATTGTTATAATTACGGCATTCTACATCTATATTTCACATTTGCTGCATCATTATTTCTTCATTGACGTGTAACATGATATCGAAGTCTACCTCGTTGAAATCCAATCAAAGTTATTTTATTTTTATTGCTATTCAAAAACTTTTTCCGCAGATTTATACTGCAAATTTCTAATAACAATTCTCAAAAACATTTGAGTGGATTTTGTAGCTTGAAGCTGTCATAAAACATTTGGTCAATTTCCACTTCACCAATGCAACCTTCACCATCATATGGAAGCGAATAGCAATGAAAATGAGGATATGTTCCTCGAGCTCGATGAGTTTTCATTATTCGAATCGTCATAGATATGCTTCCTCTTGCGCGACAATGACGAAAACATGATTATATATAACCTCATCCAGTCTCATCAATCGTGTTTCTCTCGTACGATGCTACACTCGAGAGTCGAAATCCATTAACGCTCGGTGTAGCGTTTCATTTGTGTTTGCACGAGCATTATGACGAGACACTCGATCTTGTGTCTACATCGTAAGCTTTCAATATGGACCGAGGTTCGGTATACTGAATTCATAAGGCAACCACCCTATACGCAACCACATCACGTCCTTGCATCTTCCACTGCACGAGAAAATATACCCGTTCTGATGTTACAAACCTCGAGAATCCTTTATCCCACACCGACTCAAATGTGTCTCTTTCACCTGTGTGACTTTTTAGTTGCCTCTTGCATTAATAATGTGTTAACTTTGAAAGTGCGTTTATTCAATTGAGTGGCAAAATAAAACGAGATCTCAACATAAGTGGGAAGCTTCGTTCGTTTTTATTTTATCCAAGAAAACTTCAGACGGTAATTCTGCAATTTTTTGTGAGGGGGAATGGAGAGGATAATACTTACATTTGCGGTAGTAAATAAAATTACTACGTTTATAGTAAGATAAACGCCTTTCTGTACTTTCTATGACCTTCAATGACCTTATGTTATAGGTCGTTGAACTCGTTTCAAGCTCCTCTTTCATGATACAGAAAAAAAAACATGTACCGATCCATTTAAAAAAATGGACTTGACCTTCAAATGTCCGAAGTACCTCCACCTGCAAAAAAACTATTATCGCTATCGGATGGCCCCTTTCGTACTGTGCAATTTCATTTCAGTAAATATTTCCGTGAACCTTATAGTTTCGAAGATATCCAAGGTGCTAATAGTTATTGGACCACCCTGTATTCTTAAAAGCCTATACTTCAAGAAAGTGCCGAAAAAATCGATTTTTTTTTAAATTCTAAATTAGAATACCCGATTAAGTTTTCGTCTAATGCTCTTTTTTTCATTTGGATTCCACTCCAGTTTGATTCTGCGTTCTGTTTTTTTCTCAGATGTCGAATTCAGGCTGCATTAATTTTTTTCTTTGGCGTGAAGAAGCAGTGAGCCGTGGCCGGGTGGTCTAACTTATAACAACAGCGACCAAATGTTCCCAAAGTGTATCTCTATATTGACAGGGAACGGTGTTTCGCTGCTAAGAAAACACATATGCATATATCATACGCGACGACGAAAAAAGCTTTTTATGTTTATACAGCAAACGGAGATGGGTAGATATCGTTTTTCAAAATATCCAAAATATATCGAAGCAACGAAACGTGTAACGAATTTTAATGGAAAGCGTATGGGTTTCAAATATAATTTAAATGTAACCATAAAAATTGACTGTAATCGTTCCTACTTTATACAGAGTATTAGAGAGGTAGTGCAGAAAACTGAAAAGGGTGCCAGAGGATCTTTTAGGATCATTTAGGATTGATTTGACCTACAACAGCATCATCCAAAGTCTAAAGGTTTTCAAGACATCCATTGCAGTTTTGTTTGGTTGAAATGGTATTTTTAATATTTAGGTGAGGATACTGACTACTGGAAATGAAAAAGTCGTTAAAAGTTTGTATTCCATAGAAGACACAGAATCTCTAGATTACGAATAATACAACATTTTGTACATTTAACTTAATACATTCATACGAATTTCGCTATTGGCGTAAAAACCCGAAAAAAAACTTATAAAAAACGAAAATCATGGATATTTCGAAAACCATTACACTGTGGATAAAACTGTTTTAGATCAAATCGATCCTAAATTACCTCTTCTGGTACCCTTTTCAGTTTTCTGCACTACCTCTTTAACACTCTGTATAAAAGGTGTGTAAATGAAGTAACGAGATTATTTTTATCGATCCTTTATGAAGGATTGGAAGAACCGTCTTCAGCGCTGTGTGGCTTCCCAAGAAAGTTATTTTGAGGGAGACAATATTTAATTGTAATTCTATTTGAATAAAATTTTTTTTAAATAATAATGTCATTACTTAATTTACACAACTCGTATCACTATATACCGATCTCAAAGTTTGGATCGTTCGAATGCGAGGCAAATTCTTTTTGAACTTCCTCATTTTTATTATCACTAAAAATCTTCTTTTTTTTTGTAATATTTTAAAGTTTCCGATTGGAAAGCTCCAATAAGAATCCTAAAAAATACGTTTCAGCAATCTTCGCAGCCTGAAGGCACGAGACAAAATTTGCATACTTGAAAAAAAATTATTTTGATTGTACTCCAACGATGCAAACTTCACCGTTATTCCATACACCTTTTCATTCGCGCCCATAAACCAAGCAGTAATTTTATTAAACATTCTATATTTTATCGAAGAAATATATAACTTTTATACTGGAAAATTGTATTATACGGGCACTGAAGGTGGCACTGAAGAGACAACAAGCTGCCGAGGATGCGATCGCTCTCAGTATGGCCAAAGTGGCAACCGGTCAAAAAATGGATCGTCTCCCACCCGGAAAGATATTCGGCATGGCTGTGACCGAACCGAATTCTACGACTCTCTCAGCTTCGTCCGGGATTCCGAGGGAATCGTCAGGTTCGCCGGAGGACGAAGGAGCCGCTCGAGATCATGATGAAACTAAGGTAAAAGATACTTCGTTAACTTCCGAACTTGCATCGAATGAAACATTCGTTCAAAGATTCGTGGTCATTTTTGTGATCTCGATCTAATTTTGCGATTTTAGAAGAAAAAACATGCAAATTTATTAGTTGACCTCGTTTCCCGAGAAAAAAAAATGGAAAAATTGGGGCAACCTTTGTCCATTTTTATTTCTTCTTAATATTCGTCGCTTTTTTAAATTTAATTTTGTTGGTATGTTTTTCCACGATTGGCGACATTTAGTCTGTTGCCGGGAGCATCAGCGAGCGCAGTAACTCACGTAGTCCATTGAAAAAAAAAAACATTTACATTTCTTTATTAAACCGAATCAATTCTGGACGATTTCAAGCGCCAAAAATAAAATATATCACTTCTCTTTAAAAATACATTTTATTGAATTTATAGCCGCGCCACGGCGATTAGTGGTATATATTGAAAGACGCGCGCCATTTCATCAATTCGCGTCTACGTTTCATCGGTGGTTGAAAACAGAAAGTTTCCATTTACAAAAATGTCAATAATTAATAAACGGTGTAGAGGGATCATTTATTTTCTGGGTGACATGATTGTCATGATGTACTGAATCGTTTGACAGTTTTTCATAACATTCTTAACGTTTCTTCACACTATTTCATGCGTAAGACTTCCGAACAGCGATGAGTGTACGCATCACCCTACGTTAAAAAGTGTTTTTTTCGATTGTAAATTATATGGAAACGGTGTGGACGATCGTTTTAACATTTGGAGGGTGCATTCAGAATATATAAAAGATTCTACTGTATAAATTGAAAACAAATTTTAACATTTCTTCACGTGTCCCGAAACTCCTTAAGAGTCTATACTTTATAGAAATGCCGAAAAAATCGATTTTTTCAAATTTCTAGTCAATAATACTGCCTTAAGGACGTTCTGTAGGTACACGTATGAGCTAAAAGTTTCGGCCGCAGCGTATAGTCAAATCCAATGCCTATATGATGCTGTTGTTTGGAAATTTTTGCCAGAGCTTGTACACCCTATATGTCCTATAGAGCGGCGCTGCAATCGTGCGTGACAAAATACTTCAAGTTGTCAGTCACGCGCCGATCAGTTTAGTAGTTCCCAGCCACGCACCAATCACGCTCCGAAACTAAACGGTCAAAAATTGCCATTTTTTTTCAAATGAATCCCACGATAGTACTGCATACACGAGTGGTTTAATTTAAAAATCCTAAGATCCATTTAGAACCTATAATGAAAAATGTGCGCAAAGTCCTATCCGTCTATGTGTTAGGTATAGGGATTGCGTACAAAAAGATCCATATTCAATTGCAATTATCTCAAAAACTAAACGGTGAATCGAATTGAAAATTTGGGCATCAGTCCATGAAGGTCATGTCTACACCATACTCAAATTTCAGGCAATTCCTAAGATTTGACCAAAACTACAGAACTACCTTAAAATAAAATCGATTAATAAGACATTTTTATCCGTTCGCGTCGTACCCTAGGTAACGGAGGATCGCGGTAAAATCGAATCGGCTACGCCATTCAACGTGACGACGAAGCGAAAAGACACAGTACCCGAGGAATCCGGAAACCAGGAAGATATCACGGTTTCGCCGAGTTCCGTCGAGACACTGGCTCGATTATTTCCCAGTACGAAACTGTCGGTACTCCAGTTGGTGCTTCAACGTTGCGGACAGGATTTGTTGAAGGCGATCGAGTATTTCGCGAGTGAAAACGGAACGGTCGATCCTTCGTCTTCGTCGCGTGGATCCTCAGCGTTTCGTCCGCCGCCGCCGGCGCCGCCGCTGCCACCGAATTCATTGACGGAAGGAAGAACGAGCAGCGAATATTCCCCTAGCGTGTTCCCGTTTCCCCCGGTGTACTCGAACCTCACGAGGAATTTGTACGGCGACGGGTATTGTCTTTTGAACATTGTGCCCGATCAATTGTCGCGAGGTCTCGTTTCCGGTGAATTGTCCGCTGGAAATTGTCACGCTCACGCCTACTCGTCGGTCTCGAAAGCTTCGAGCTCCCATCACGAGCAGGAGAACAGTGTTGCTTTCAGTGTACGCTACAACAATTACTTTAACTCGAGCGTTCAGCAACAATTGCGCGAACACACCGGTCGCAGCGGTCTGCTTCATCTACCGCCCGTCATACCAGGAATTCCTTGCGTACAGCCAAACTGTACGCAATGCTACAAGTTCATTTAGGCTCACGCGGCCTTCAACTCTTCGGTCACCAAAAATGTGAAAGTACGTTGACATTCATGAATCGCTTGACACTTTTGGCAATTCGAGGTAAGAAATTTACTTGCGCGATTTACTTTATTTTTCGGATATTGTTGGTATGAGAGTTGACGAAGATGTATGGACGATTTAGGGAAGAAATGTTAATTGAAATCATTGGTGTAGCTAGCATTTTTTCTGGGGCGGGGGGGGGGGGGGGGGGCTGTCTGGACCTGGTTTTGTTCACAATAATCTTTTTTTTTTCAGTTTACATAATATACGATAATCACGTAACACGCATGAAATATCCAGTTTTAATCACACGATCATGTTAAAATTAATATCAAATTCTTGCAATATTTAAAAAAATAATCAACTTATTTTTCATCATTCTTCGATCCAGTTACCAGTCTGTAATATTAACCCTTCGTGGTCACACTTCCAAATTCAATCGTGGTGGTCACACTTGGGTCGATTCTAACCAGTCAGTTTTCAAAAAAGTATTGTGAACAAACTATCCGTCCGAAGTGGTTCAAAAAATTACGGAACATGCTTTGAACTTTTTAGATGATGAACGCGGTGAAAACCCAAAAAATACACGTTTTCGCTAAAAAAATCATAAATCCGTGAATTCTCAACTTTTTTACTTAAAATTTGGGAAGTGATACTCCTTAGATATGCTACTTTTGGGAAAAAATAGTTGCATAGCGCGCGTTCCAATAAAAGTATTTATTCCAACATGTGAAAAGGGTAAATTTTATGGTATGAGGACACTTCAAACTCCAGGTAAGATGGTGAATACAGTCCCATTCAAAGCCGGCAACTATTATATGTCTACGCCAAAAATTGATCGACGGGTCGATTCTACCCAGGGTGACCACGAAGGGTTAAAAACAATACCAAGATTTTTGTCAAGGACTGTAAAAAAACCGGAGTTATTTTTCATCTCGCCGACAAGATTAGTAAGAAGACTTTGTCGTACGATAGCCGACACGCAGTAACTCTTCAAATTGGCAGAATCAGGTATATCAACCGAGCGATCAAGTTAAATCGCCAATTATTTTGATTCTTTCTCCAAATTTTGTTCACATTGTTGATAAAGTGTATATAAAAAATACGTAAAAAATAACGTAAATCGCATATGTAGTTTTCTTCGGTTTAATGCTGAAAAAGTCCACCAATTTGTTAGGATTCTTTATAAAGTAGCCTTGAGAATTGAATGAATGTTACCATCACTCACTGAAATGTCACGCACTAATCAAGAGTCGTGTGAATTGTTCAGAAACTCTCTCAGGGTACTCGTGAAATTGATCAACTAAATTTGTTCTCCCATAATCGCAACGTAATATAGTTATATCCGTTAAAATGATAAATTTCGTTAATTTGCTTAGATTTATTTTAATTTATTGAAAAGAAGATATCTTTCTAGACTTTGATGCACCGTCTTTGATTCGATCATCCCACCAATTCCAATTTTCCGGATGCGACACGGAACTCCGAAACTCGAAAGCGAAAACGGAAACGTTGAATGGCGCGTATGTTTAATAATGATAATAATAATACACGCCCGACGATAGATTTCATTTGATTTCATTACTTTTTATTTATTGCCTCAAACTCGTATTCCTTCGACTCTTCAAGCCCGGGGCTGTCATGTGGAAGTGATAGGGCGTGATAAATCGAATTAGCGAGATTATCGAGAGGCTGTACAAACAGAATTGTTAGCGTGCTTGATGTACATGACTGAATTTAAGAGAAGAATCTCTGCCCGGAGGGGTTTGTTTTTATTGGATGTATAAACTTGCCCTCCTCCCTCGTCTCCGACTTTTCCCTCCCTTGCATCCTTGTAAAAGAAAATACGCTTTCTCTCGCGATTCCTTCGGGAGTTGGGCACGTACGACGTTCGTGCACTGAATCGTTCACCGGACACTCGAAACTGTTAACAAAACGCGGCAGAGAACAACTGCGAAAGGGAGAGGATCGTTTTGCCTCTCTCGTTTTTTTTTTCCCTTTAAATCACAACTCAACTTGTCGCTCCGTTTTCGCTCTAGCTTCGGGTTTCTCGCGAATATATTTGTCGAATAAAAACTACAACGAAATCTTGTTCGTACTTGTGACAATTGTTATTGTTATTATCGTTCAAACGATACAGATCGTATTATTCTTCGAGCACGAAATGCAGGCGTTTCAATTAGGATTCATTTTTTAAATGTCTTCGAATCAAGTTGTTCGACAATTTTTGTTTTTTTCATAGACTAAAAACAGATCGTACCGTACGTTTTTGTACATCGATTGCCCGGCTTACAATCTGGATAATTTTTTCGGCTTTTATTCCGAAGTGGCCTGAAGGACGAGAATTTCGGAAATTTGTATGCCTCGAATCAATCGCAAGACATACATTCGAGCAATGATTCCTAAAAAGTTTTATCCAGGAATAAAATTCTCCTTGGAATTTCGCTCCAAGCGTAAGAATTGAATTTATGGAAAATACGCGTCAACAACTTCCAAATAAAATTTCGAAAATTCCCGGGCCGAAAACGATTGAAGACGGATATTTGGATAATGCCTCAATGTGTGTATGTCGTTGTGAGGAATTGAGGAAAGATCGGCTAAGAAATCGAAAGCTTGATGGCCAAAGTCTTGTAACAACCATGAGGAATACCTCATATACACATATATATATATACATATACACACACTTGCCCGGTGATATCCAATACTCCTCCTCTTCTTCTTCTCTCTCTCTCTCTCTTTCTCTCTTTCGCTCAACTATTTACATTATATATCTTCTTTCGTTTTAAATTCGTGAAAAATATCAAATGAGAGTGCCTAGGAGATAATGAACGGGGTGAAATACGATGAGGTCCGCGCTATTAAAAACGCAAGTGCGGTTTGTTCTTGATCATGTGCCTGAAACGAGAAGAGTTATCGATTAGTTTCGGATTATTCGTGTTTGGGGCGATCAAAGAGAGAAGCAACAAAAATTGTGATGAAGCTCGTAATGCTGGAATGCATAAAAAGTTAAATTTCTCTAATTGCCTGCATTTTTTTGGTATACTTCGGCTGCGACAATGACTTTTTTTCGGATCGTTTTCGAAGATCTTCAAACGAAATGTGCAACAAAATTTGTGCATAATGGCAAAACTGAAGGTTTTTTAAATTATTAATGCGTTGCATTCCAACTATGCAAACTGCAACACTACAAAAAAAAGGGGGGGGAGGGGGATTAACTCACTTGTCGAGATGCTCCCAGAACATCATCAGTGCTGCTCTGTCCAAATGACGTTTTTCCCTGCTCAATTCGATCACCGTCACGGCCCAACGAGCGACATTCGCGTCAAGCTTCATTTCGTCGTATTTCAAATGGAATGCACATACTGCGAGACAAAAAAATGAGAAAAATAAGTCTTTTGTACCAGGGCAATAATTCTTTCCTATTTTTTTCGATAAATTTGTTCAGCGACTTTTCTGTAAGCGTGGCGCAGAAGGAAGTCCATTGAAATCCGCTTCTGTAGCTCTCTTCGTACGCGTATAATTCTATCGTTGAATTACAGTGAAATTATTTTCAAGACGTTTGCAAATTAATTCGTTGATTACGAAACCACGGTATTTTACAAAAAAAAAACTATGATAATTTTGACAGGTACCATTTCGCGAATTGCCGAAAATACGGCAGAAGGGACCGTATCAAATTAGAAAGGTTTTTTTCGTATTTTATTCCGAGTTGAATTGTTTAACGGGAATGGAAAATGTTAACTTGAAAGTACTTACTGGGCGTTATTATTTTGTTAAACCAAAGGTCTATGAGAATGGAAGGGAGCAGAGCAGCGTTGCTGCGACGTACGGATATGACGAAATTTTAAGGTCAGTCCTTCGTGACTACGGAACCCCACAAAAATTACGTAAAAACGTGCGATAAAAATTGCCATGTACCTTTGGAAAAGATCTCGACGGGGTTACCGTCGAAGGGCCATCCTTTGAATTGCCATGCAGGTCCCATTACGAAAACGGCGACGACCCTTTCCCAATCGGCGTTGGTGAGTTTGGCGGGTGTATCGACTACGCGATACGGTACGGTAAGACCACCGTCTTTTCTCCGTTGCAGTAAAACCTCGTTCTCCCGCTTCGAACCCGCGGCGCGTTTCTCCTCGTTGCTGACGTACTTCAACTCTTGAAGGATGTCCTTGGCGTTGTACATTGTAATGAGAGACGTGTTGGCATTGGGTATTATTATAATGGGTGTTCTGCTCGGTCGTTTATTCTGGGCTGCCTGTTGAGGTGTCAATTTGGCGGCTGAGGTCGGCAGCAAACCGGAAGTAGGTGCGCTTGACGATGGATTTGCGACTGGAGGTTTTCTGACAGCTGGATTGGTGCCCTCGGTCACCGATTTCAGGGTCATACCGTGATACGTGCCCATTGTGTCGATCTTGAAGCCTTCAGTCTCCTCCTTCTGCCTTATGAATCTCTCCTGATCGTAACGATTGTAAACCGCCGGTTGTGGAAGAGGCCTCATCGGGGTTGAGCGCGGCGTTACCATCGGCGTCGGCGCCGATGGACCTTTCTGCCTCCCCTCCTCGCGCGCCTTTATACTCTGCAATATCGCGAAGATATTCTTGGCGAATACTTTGCCACTGCTCTGCAGAATCGTCGCTCTCGTTCGCCACTGTCTCTCCCTCGAGACAATGTCCTTGGTGTCGTCAACGTCCAGATCCAGTATCACGCGAAGATCCGAGCCCATTCCTATGTCGTCGTTCTCCTTGATCGTCGTGCGCTTCTTTGCCAAACGTTTCGCTTTAATGGCTGCTATTTTCTCCACGGACATCGCCTCGGACAGAGATTTTATGTTGTCAACGGTAACCGAAGCCTCTTTCGGAGCGTCCAACCTCGCGGCCAATTGTTCCTTCACTTTTTGGACGTGGGTCTCCTCGAAGCGCGGCTTCTTCGAAGAACCGCTCTCCGTTCCATCCTCCGCTGTACGCTTAACCTGCGTCGACAGACCTATCGGCGCCGACTTGTCTATCGCCGCCGAATTCGCCGTCTCCCCGTTGAGATAAGCCAAAAGATCCTTCCTGTCCGGACGTCGCACCACCGGAATATTCTCAGCGGCCGCTTGACGCACGTACACCGGATGCGTGAGCTGCACATGTTTCAGAAGAAAGAGAAGGCACTCTAGCGTGTAGTACTCCTTGGCGTTGCCTTCCTTTCCCGAGCTGCAACGTCAAAATCCATGAGCTCGCACAATCTTGGCAATCAAAACGACACGTCTGTCCTCCCAGCGGTACATCGTATCCGTGGGAATTCTCCGTGATCAAATCTTTTCGAATCTCATATATAGAGCACATATGTTACACAAAATGATTTTTTGTACAGTTAGGTGCAAACGACCTTAGATGAGGATCCAAAATGACTTGTGCAATTAAGAAATATTCATTTTTATTGAATTTCCACTATGCAAGCTCAGCTCGTATTGTCAGTGAAAACTTTTTTTTTAAGTTCTGTAGATTAAGTCCAAAGTCTGCAATGACTATGCGATAGTTTAACAAATTGTTGTGTATCTTCAAACATTTATTTAGCGAATAATCTTCTTGGTGCAAAGGCTAAAATAAGTTATCCAGAAGAAGCATTCTTAATGCGTTTCGATACCGTTCTTTACCACCGAAAGAGCGGGGATGAAAATAGAATGAGTTTTCGGCAAGCTGCCAACTTCGTGCGAATAAAATTTCATATAAAAGTAAATCATTATTGGGCAATTATCAATTCTTAATATTGTTGAATAATATTTCCAAGCCAAGAAATGATATTATTACTTATCATTTTTGCAATTAAATATAAATATGTTGCAATATTATTCAAGGAAAAATATTCAATAGACTTGGCAACAGCGGCATTTTCTGCCATTGGCACGACTGATTATCACTGAAGCATCGTCGGCTCCAGGTTATTTACATGGTGAAATAAGTTGAACGTACAATACTTTATGAAGAGTTTTTGATTCGGCAAGGTCGAGAAAATGCTAAAAATGTCGAGCGGACGCATAAATACATTTAATAATAAAGTTCAAATACTATGCAGGGTTTCAACATTTGCCGATTTCGAAATACCCATCAGTTAATGCTTGACTGTGAGTGGCTCACTAGCTAGAATCAGTTAACGCGGTGTCGTTACGTTTAACGTACAAGTTTCGATAATGTTTGAAAATAAACAATTTGAGCTCAAAATACAGATCTTTTCCAACCATCATTAAAGAACGAAGTAAAGTATTTGATTATTTAACACGATATTCCTAACACTATAATTACGGTTTGCTCAGTTTTTTAAATCTAAATTTCAGTATTATTTTTGTCCCTACCGCTCTATAACCAGTATTTACGAAGTGTCGTATGTAAATCGATCAAGGTTCGCATCGAACATTAAAAATCTCTCGAACAATGTTGTACAACTGATTGATTTCTGGACAGTTAACGCATCCTATATTAATCTCTCGGTAATACAAATTTCAACCGTCTACAAGCAGTTCAATTATGGCGTCGAAAGTCCTTAAGAATCGTTCAAAACTTACATCTGGAAAACCGGATATTCAATAACCCAATTTTCATCCAACGTTGATACAAAGCTTTTATAAAACTGAAAAAGACATGAACTTTGCAAAATTTTGTTTGCATCTCCGGAATATTTGTAACAGGCTGTTCTAACGTTTCATTCACTCTTCCAAGACTTTGTACAACGTGATTAGAAAACAGATATAAGAAGGACCTAGTCTTGAGGAAGAAGCTCAGTCTTAAGGGAACATATATCTTGAATATAGATCGAATACACGAGCACCATAGATATCTCATTTTTCAGCAATTGAAATGAGAGTTGAATGATTCCTGTTCGAATCGCTTCGTTCCAGACTGGACCGCAAACATTATTGTTTACAATAAAAACTGCAGAAAACAACGCCAAAGTTTTCACCTTTGAATGGTGAATGTATGACTTCGAAAGCCAAATATCTGACTTGTATACTCCGAATTTTTGCACATTTTTACGAAACGAACGAAAACATATCCTAGCTGATAAAAAAGGATTGAAGAATTGGACAAATTGTTCGATTTGCAACGTGATTCGAGACGAGGATGGTATGCAATTCAATAATATCAAAAGAAAAACAAAATGAGCACGAATGCGAGCTATAACCCAAACAGATTTGTAGTTCAATCATTCTGAGGTGAAACATGATTTTTGAGAGAACTTACCCGTAGGTCAGATAGTTAGTCTTCACGTTCTTTGGCCAGGAAAATTCACCGAATATTATCTCATTTTCACGCTCGATTATTTCTTTCTTGTTGACATTGTACTGTCGAAGAAGAGACAACGGATCCGCCATATTTATATATAAGCAGTGAATGCACTAAGCCACGCTAAACAAGTAATCGCGATCCACTGCTGCACGCGATGCGCGCTGTGCAATGTGCGAATGTCCGCGCAAATACGTGACGAGAAACTCAACGCGCAAAGTTTTTCTCGATGTTTTTTTCCTTGAACGGTAAATTTACGAAAAGTTATGGACGAGTCTGCGCGAGATGGCGCGGGTAGGCATTTCCTCGGGTCGATACGGGTGCTTGCTCCCTTACCGGCAGAACTAGCGCCACCCAGTCAACGCATGGAGGCTAGAGTAGGAGTCTTTGGGAAATTGATTCCTCCAAATAAATATATATTCACTCAGGAAAACAATTATAATACTTTTTTTATTGATTTACAAACTTATGAGATTATTTCAGTCTTTGTATCATCACTTTTTGTGTACGCGCATCACTTTTCGCGTGTACGCTCGCTTGAGATCTTGCGGAAGTTAAGTGTCATTAGCTATGTAGCGATTAGATAGGGGAATCCGCGCATCACGAATCCCAACGCCGTGGTTCCAACCGCTGTTTCCGTTGGCGCTGCTGCGCCCCTCTTTGGACAGCTTTCTCCGTCCGTAAATCCTCTCGTGATTTCGTTGAATGTGACGAGACTGCCACAAATCCGAACTCTTACGGAGAGATTTGAAAAAAGTGACTACAAACACGTGGGCAAACAGGGATGGCGCCACTATCGCAAGATCTCGAGAAGTGTGACAGAGACGGAACAAATAAATCATGAGAAGTGAGCTGTGTATGAGGCAGAATGATACATGAGAAGTGGGCTGCGTGCGAGAGAGATGTAAAATGATATATACCAGAGAGATCTCCGTAAATGCGTAATGATAAAAGAATATTTTTTATATAGCAATGCACAATGAACAATGTGCATGTGAAATTAACACAATTAACGGTGAAAAATGTCGAAAATAATAACAATGCAATACGTAGTGATAGAAAAATATTATTATTAAAAAAATTTATTATAACAATGTTCAATCGTACAACGAACGGTAGAAAATGCCTTAAATATGTAATACTGATGATTTCTTTTTCTTAAATCAATTTTTATTTTCTTAGGTAAATACGACGATAAATTAATCCCTGCTGTCAAAGAACGATGATTTGCGATCTATTTATATTAAAACTCGCAAACAGCGAAACGGTAACGCGATTATTCCTACGATAACGATATTTAACCCTACAATTTATGACTTATTTTTTTTTACCGTCAAACTCATTACTGGGGTGTATATGCACCCCGTACTTTTCTTTGTCATAAAACCGGTCCTACGGGGATAAATGGACTTTATCATAACTCAATTTCTTCGTATTTTCATAAGAAAGTAAATAGTGTGCGAGCCATCTGATTTAATTAACATTCCATTAGTGAAAAATCCATTTAAAGACGGAAAAACGAAAAAAATCGGCAATAACCTCCACCTGAAAAAAAAACTATTATCACTATCGGATGGCCCCTTTCGTACTGTGCAATTTCATTTCAGCAAATATTTCTGTGAACCTTATAGTTTCGAAGATATCCAAGGTGCTAATAGTTATTGATCCACCCTGTATATCATTCTACATCTCTCTCGCCCGCAGCCTACTTCTCAAGTATCAGTCTGCCTCATACACAGTTCTCTTCGCATGATTTATTTTTTCAGTCACTGTCACACGCAGCTCACTTCTCGAGGTCTTGGCGATAGTGGCGCCATCCCAGTTTGACCACATTTTTTGTAGTCACATTTTTCAAATCTCTCCATAAGAGTTCGAACTCCTTCTACTCTCGTCTCCATGCCCGAGAAGATCGTGGCTGAATGAAGATGCACTTCGGCCATTGGGCAACGTCACTCTTGCCTTAGTGGGCGAAAATAAAAGTGATAATCGGCTCTTTTTTTAATTTTTCAAAAATTTGCGCTATTATTGACGAGAGAGAGAGAGAGAGAGAGCGTTGGAAAGATAATCAATCGATAGAATAGGGGGCTATCATCGGCAATTTTGTTTTCAACTTGCGGATCAAGTATACTCGCTCCAATTGCAAAGTTCTTTTCATTAATTTTGTCTCTCGAGCAATCTCAAAACAATTGTGTGTTTGTCATTGAATAATGATTGCGTAAAAAAAAAAAAAAAAAAAAATAGAGCGTACGCCAGTTTTCCCCGCGCGAATGTATTAGTACCGAGAACGGCCGTACCGCGTCGAAGACTACGAAAAGCGCTTCGATGAATGGGAAGCGCAGTTGTCGCACGTAGTACACTATCAGTAGTAAACAACACGAGTTGTGTAGTGTATTTTCCAAAGACGCCATATTGTAAAGCGTGCGGGAGAATCCGTTGCTTGTTTGTAGCGTATGTAACGCTAATCCTTGGATACCCCCGTTTTGTACTCCACTAGTGTCTAACTTTGTATTTATAATTGAATAAAAGTGTAGTATCAGATCGTGCAAGGCGATGCAACGACACACGCTTTTCGTACGACAAACAAGCGAAACGAGACGAAATTTCGTGAAAAATAATGTGATTTACAATTTATAACGAGACCGCGAGTGTTGCGTGTGTTATTTCGTACCTCGGATTAACAGCGGGGACCCTCGGGCTCGTTAAGCTTTAACTTCGAGGCTCAATGCCCTTCGAGGTTATTTACTTATAGCATTTTTCTTGTTTTTTTTTTAAATATTTTTTTTCGTATTATACAATATAAACGAGTTTTTGCGCGATAAGCAATCTTACGATGAATTTCTCGGAAGCAAATAATATACAAGGTGGTTTGCCACAATTCACCGAGTTAACCACGAAATCGAGTGGCGAATTGACCAGTGGTATGCACCAAACGCAGAACATTATTTATACGACTGCCGCGGCCACAATGAACCACGGGAAACAAACGATTCCGGTAAGCTATATCAAGTAGAAAAAAAAACCAATCGGCAATTTGCAGTCTTCTCAATTACGCCGAGTACGTGATTTATCCCAGTCTCTCGGATATTCACAGCAAAGTATAATAAATTACGCTTTTTTTTTTTTTACATTTTACCCCTGCCAACCAAACGCGTTTTTTCGAAATGATTGAACAGTCGGTTTGTCATGAAAAAAATCCTGTTCTCCTGGCAAATGGCGAGTCGTTCTTCAAGATTAAACCAAATTAAAATTATATATCGTGTATCTTCACATATTGTATGCAGCATACTCACTTCTCCGGCAAAATTCTATCTCTGCATCGACAGTAAAAGTTTTTTTTTTCGAGTGTCGAGCCCAGTATGTTGGGGCAAGAGTACGATATCCGAGGCACCAAAATTTGACTGTGAATTTAGGGTTATCGAGTCGAAATAAACAAAATATGAAGAGTGGTAAAAGTTAATATTTCGCTTATTTCGCGTTGAAATTAGAATTTTTCGTTAGTTATCGAAAATGACGATTTTTTCGAAATTGAAAATTTTAAGGAACATCGGGCAAGGTAACTCGGAAATATATAGTTTTAACAGTGTCTCAGAAGCCAAAAATGCATTTTAAATACCACTACCACGTTTTCCTTGCTTATAGGTACGACTAGACAGCGAGTAAAGTAGTATTTTTAATCGCTAGGAGTCCGAAAGCGGGATTAAAAGTATACGGTTCATTCCTCTTCGGATTTGTAAGGTTCCAAGTTTATGTAAAATATATCGTTTAGTAATTTGGTGTGGTAATTATATGGAACAATTCTTATTGTTATAAATAAATGAAGAATATAAATAAAGCATTATAATCATGGAATTTATGTTCAAAATCATATAAATACTGCGTTTAGTGTCCTTGGGGAGGCTCTGCCCTCTCCACCCCCGTAAAGGGCCTTGCTCCTTCACGTTGCCGGAGGCTTGCACCTCCCGGACCCTCCGTGCTCCAGTACCAAAGACCTTTCGCATGCGATATACCTTCCACGTACATAGCATCTTCCTAATAGAGAAGCTTGGAAATATGGTGTACTATATTAAAGTATAACTTCTTGGGCCTTGGCCGAATAAGAGAATAACTTTTTGCCCTTGAGGCAATACTAAACAAATACTTTTTGAAGCTCGCACGGTTAATTTCCATTATTTGTGATAAAATAAAGATATTGTACCCACGAGCCAACAGCAATCGTTGAATTTTGGCATATTTCCAATTACCGCTAAAAGCGCTCATAATTCCTTAAGGAAGCCGAAACGGCAAATTTTTTATTCTTGAAATTCTCATTATTTTGGTTCAAATATCAAGAATCAACGGTCAAAACTTGGCGCCTTAGATATCGTACTATCCCCTATGTTTGTCTTGGAGTATCGGAGGATTAACATTTTTTTTCCAACATTACAATCTGTTGGAAAACGGATTCACTCAACGGAGACCTATTTAAAAGGGTATTTTTCATAAAGTAAAAATACATCAGTGTTCTTGTCAATATTTTTTTTCGATACAATGTTTGTACTGTAACATGTGTTGGAATTAAGTTTTTGATGCATCGGTTAACATCTGTGTTGGAAAGGAACTAAGATAAACCGACGCTGAATGGACGAATACTGACACTATAGGTTTCAAATGTATCGTAAAATTTAAATATTTTCAAAATGAACTTTTTAAACTGCTATAGCAAACAATGCTACATTATGATATAAGTACGAAAAAATTTCTAACGGGTGTGAGTTTGCAGCATGCACCGATAGCGAGTGTTGCAATCACACAAGATTAGAAAAAGTTTTTTCATCGCGTATTTTACGAAATTTTATTTTACCAGCTGTGAAAATGAAGGTTTTACAAACAGAAAACATGTATACAACGGCCATTATTCAACCGAGTGAAAGAAAAGATATCTTGATAGTAGAAAAAAATCTTCGAAGTAAAACGGTTTGAGTCGTAGAACTTTTAAATCATACAACTTTTAAGTCGTACAGCTTAAGGGGTACAACATTGCATATAAAAACATGTAAATTTTGTTTAATTGGGACCAAGCTCTAACAAAAACACCAGTTGAGCGGGCGCCACTCTTGCCATGCAAAAAAAATCCATAACCGAGTAAGTCAAGGTAATGTAAGTTGGTGTATTACTGTAATTCCAACGAATAATATTGGAGGGATTGGTAAAGAAGTAGCAAAATCCTAAATTGTATAGTGTCACTATCTTGATTCAGAGAGAGTTCTATGCTCGGGAACTGCTGCCATTAGATACGGTATTCTTTGTAAAAAATTTGGTGACCGCTATTTTTTCACAATACCATTTTAATCCACAGAATCTCTAGAACTCCTTGCTCCTGCTTCATTTTATCGTAAAATACAAATAAAACTGAATGAGCGAGCAGCCATGTCGCTTAAATAATCCAAAGCAACGCTAAATCTCCCAACTCCTGATTAATGCGTTTTGCCTAAGTAGCCAGTAATTCGCTTCGAGTTTTCAAATCCATGCAATGCCTGTTATGGCGTTGATTTTTGCATTGTTGGAATGTAATGGATGTTCTTTTTTATATTTTACTTTTATTACGTTTATTACGCAAAATTCTATGAGGTTGAAGTTTGCATCGTTGGAACGCAACGATATATTTTTCTTCTTTTTTTTTATTCATTTATTTTCATCATTATCAAAAGTCTTTTTGCCACATTGAAGTCGTTAATGTCTGAAAAGAATACATAGCAACGTTAGAGCGGTTTTCAAAGCATATATCCGCCGAAAAAAATTTGAGCGAATGAAAAGAATTCATTTTCGTTGCATTTCAACGATGCAAACTTCAACGTCATAAAATTCTTGTTTGCATATTAATTTTGTAGATATCTGAGTAAGTGTCTCAAAAAATAGTTAAAGGATTTTTTGAGGCAAAATTTGTCGAAAGAAATAAAAACAAATTCATAAGTATTAATTTTCATTGCATCTCAATGATGTAAATTTCGATCTTGTTGCCTATATGCATTATTCGTAGAACATAAAGAAGGTAAGACAGTGATCTGATAGGTAAGCGTTCTCATTACCTCGAATCGTTTGCAATTTCATTTCTTTTTTTGCAACCCTTGTGTCTGATGTGTCCTCACCTTTTACAAAATGTACTTCTCACACGGTACTCTAATTTTTCTTTCCCTCTCGCTAGGTGAGTCAACAAAACAAATATCCTGGTAGCATAGTCGGTTGGCCGGATCCTAATACGTTGATGCAACTTTGCGAAAAGCAGACTATCAACATTCCCAACTATAATGGCCAGAACAATCCGATGCTCGTTGGAGTACAGCCGAACAGTCTACCTCTAAGGATTATGCCCAATATGTATTTGCCTGCTGCTTCGCAAACGGATCTCTCTATTGTTAAGCAAGAGACAACCAATGTGAGACAGAATTCAAGCTCCAGCGCAAATGCGGGATCGAACGTGGTATGTATACCGTCCTTTCTCGCAGCCGAACCTTGATATAGCCAGCCCGTACTTTAAGGATTCATCGGCATACGGAAGCGAGGTTTTGATGTTCTCATTTGAATTTTTATTGCACCCACCGAGGCATTTTGATAGTCGTTCTTCAGTTGTTAGGTCGTTGGATATTTTTTGTACAACGACTCCAAATTTCAGAGGTGTACAAAGATTTTATTCATCACGATTATTTGTTGTACACGAGTAAACAAGTGACTGCACGAATATAATCAAATTTAATTTGTTTTTCAGCCTTCGCACACGCAACTTCAGCAGCAGAGTGCCGCGATGGCGGAGTATTTGCAAAAGTTGCAAGCAACGACGTTGCCCCTGACGCTTCAGCAGTTGATGAAGCTTCAATCGGATCCCTCGAAGTATCGTGAGAAAAGCGAGGATAACGATAAGAACGAACAGGCGAGTAACAACATACTGAACATTCCGAGCGTGGCGACGTTTCGCAACGGGCAGATCGGCCAGAACGGTAACGGTGGTCAATACGTGAATTCGGAGAGTATCATGATGGAGATAAATCCGAGCGACTTGAACGTTCACATCGAGAGCAACGAGTCGGTGGAGCTCGGGCGAGGGGGAGTCCACACACAGACGGATTCGCAAACGCAGACGCACCAGGAGAAAACGGAACTTCGAACGACATCGACGGGCACGACAACGACGACGTCGACGTCAACGACGACGCCGAGTAACACCGAGATCGCCAACAAAGGCGAGACCAGAAAGATGAAGTTTCGCGCGAAAACGGGCGAGATCAAAATAGCCCTTGGCCTCGATGGCTCGATGCTGTACTGCTGTCCCGAGTGTAGCCTCGCGTTTTCCGACAGAGCCGACATCGAGCAGCACATACAGGGCCACGTACAAGAACGCAAGTATCAGTGCAAAGAGTGCGGCGCTATGCTCAAGCGCAAGGAACATCTCGATCAACACATGCGCGGCCACTCGGACGAGAGACCCTTCAAGTGTCCCGTATGTCAGAAAGCCTTCAAACGCAACGAGCATCTCACACGTCACTACGTAATACACTCCGGCGACAAAAATTTCACCTGCAACGTTTGCGCCAAAGCCTTCTCGCGCAAGGATCATCTCAACAAGCACGCGCAAACGCATCTCGGCGTAAAGAGAACGAAAACCATAAAGAAGGAATCACCAACGACAACGACGAGCGCTACGACACCACCGACGACCATGGACAACGGCACGAAGGACCTCGCGGAAACGAACAACTCGATTTTGTCGAGCAACGACGAATCTAGCAACACTCACCCTGCCAAACAGGAGCTCCGACTGCTTCAGCATATTCATAATTTTCAGAAAGATCAGAACTTCATGCAAACGTTCTCGGCGTTCAAGGAACACGCGTTGAGGGAGGGAGGCGTTGGTGGTAGTGGCGTCGGTATGTTGCAACAACAAGCCGTTAATATGAACGAAATATTGCCCCAAAACGCCAGGTACCTCATGCCCTCGCAGCTACAGTCGTGAATCCATCCTGATGCGATGGTTTGCGAATTTATAGATTAATCGGTTCCGTAATATTGGAAAGTAGCAATTATTGTCCGGGCTTCATAGAGGGAGTATGCTCGACTGAGAATTTCCCTCTCGTGGATCCTACGACCGAGATTTTTCCTGATTTTTTTGTTTTCCTTTACCGTTGGGGAGGTTGAATCTGGTAAAAATCATGAAAAGGAAACTGTGATGTAAGTGCATACTTGAAATCTTGCGAATCTGGGCAAATGAACCACCGTGTTCGGTGGAGCAGAAAATTGACAAAGGAATTTAACAGGAAATTCAAAGTACGATTGAGGAAATTTCGTATCCGGTAAAAATCCGAGTCGCCCGTTAAGGAGTTAGACCACTCTAGAGAAAGAGGGAATAGGCATATTTTGGGTTTTTTTTAGAAAAATAATAAAATCAATCGTAAATTCTGCATCCAGGTTTTTATTATATTACTAATGAGCTGTACAAAATAATTTTTTCGCAGTGATTAATAACCAAATGGCAGCTGTACAGCATTTCTCGGTTGACGTCCTTTTTTTTGGACGGCTCTACGGGCGGAAACGTAGCTCATGCCATTTTTGACCTAGAACAAAAAAGCAAAATTTTTTCGATCGTATATAAGAACGGCTACAGAAGTACGTAGGTTTTTTCCCGACATATTGATTCCCGCCAATATGGCGCATTTTATAAAAGATGATAAATATCAGAAAAATCATCAGATAATTGTTTGTAACAAAAAAAATCTATGCAATAAAACGAAAAAAATTCAACGTACTTCCGTAGAGAATCTAATTTTGGGCCTCCAGGCGCAGATTATGTCATGGTTATGCTGTTTGGGGTACTTAAAGATTTTGACCGCCCATAATAATTTGTCATATCAATTTTAAGATCCTTAGGCAACTTTTAAGTAAAAAAATTTTTTTTCGAGATTTCCAAAATTGTAGAGTGGCCAAACCCGTTTAAGGAAGTGCGAGAGAGATAGCTGAAAATCCATTTCTCCGAGTTTTCTCCGAGACGACTAATACGTCGGAAAGAAGAAAAGTCTTTTTCTTGAGCTCCGTTGGAAGGAGAACAAAGACCCTTCTTTTACCCGAAATGTTCATCTTCTCGAAGGAACAATGTGCAGTGAGCTTTTCATCGACTTAGCGGCTTTCGTCTAGCCTTAAAATAAAGTACAAGATGTACAACGTTAAATACAAGCGCGAGAGACTACGGGTGAACATTTCCTTGTAGATACTTAATATTCGGGACAAAGGCAAACGCATTGACTCGCAGGAATGAATGTTTTCCTTTAACCCAGATAAGCCTGGAATAAATGGGATTAGTCTAAAGGAACACGCAGTTGGTGACTGTACATCGCCTTAACCTTTCGTTGCGAGGCAGTGTCAAATTGACCCAGCGTCCATCTGGGTAACAGGGTGTTTTTCTTAACGTGTAAATTCACTCCTTTGCGATTTTTCAAAAACATGCGGCCATTCAATTTTACACATAATAATACTTCTTTTTTTTTACAATATTGAATGTATATTCATGGTTTTTTAAATGCAATTAGACCGATGGGTATCCTATTCCATTACGGTTTAAAAATTCGCTGAGTCAATTTGACCCAGCGCGATAAGCGCGGTTCTTTCGACGATAATGGGTTGAGGAGTAAAAACTACTTCAGAAGCTCGAAAAAAATGGGCGTAACTTTAGGAATTCTTCGTGCTTAAAATGAAGTTATTCCAAAATCTATTCAAAGGCCTTCATTGTACATTTTTTATGGCTCCATATTGGAGTACGTGGAACTTAAGGGCCGCTGGAGCCTTCTGTTTTTTTTCAGAAGCAGCTTCAGGGCTTACAATACAAGTACCACGAATTTCGGTTTGAAAAAAAAAACAACATTTTCATAATCTGCATAACGATAGCTAAAGGAATATCCAGGAGGTTTTTGAAATGTTTTTCATAGAAATGGCACACATTTGAAATAAGGTACATTTGAAGAAGAACAAAATCGTCAAGAAATCTTTATAACTAGAGGAGTTTTCGTAAAATCG
Organism: Ophion ventricosus; assembly: GCA_963932345.1. Classification (NCBI taxonomy): domain Eukaryota; kingdom Metazoa; phylum Arthropoda; class Insecta; order Hymenoptera; family Ichneumonidae; genus Ophion; species Ophion ventricosus. The sequence goes on along the minus strand of OZ010718.1, from coordinate 21,016,786 downwards.
GAAAATACCTGTATATTTCTGTGGAGAATTTAGTTTGGAAGATGAAAATTTAAAGTAGATTGGATAAACGTGTTCCGTCATCAGACCAATCACACCTTTTTTTTTTGAGACCTTGATTTTTTATGGAAAGCTTGAAAAACCCGTTTTTTCCGATCTTCTGGTTTAGTCTTACCCCTTTAGAATGTATAGTCACGCTCAATGGAAAAACCGTAGGTGTTTGAGACATTTTTTTTTCTTCCGTCCACAATGAAGCTGCGTTGATAACGCTGCGTTGGGCCCTAACTGACGTACAGCGAACGTGGAAAGACTGGAATAATTGTACATTTATCGAAACGAATGAGGCAAATGCATTCCTTATCCGAAATAATTGTATAAATAACATCATTCGAATTTGTGGCTAGCTCGCCGGATTACCAATCAATCAATGAATTTACCAAAGCCGATATTGAAAAAAAAATACTTGTTATTAAATTATGCGCTTTGATTGCAACGTAGTATTAAACAAAAAAAATATATAACTCTTTTTAATACAAGTTAAAAAAATCATTTCAATCGCCGTTATAAATCGGACAACGAAGGATACGTGTTCATAAGGCTGCAAAAGAAAAAATATTCCTATCCAAAAAAATGCTCTTTTTCGTATTGAAAAAAGTTCCTAGATTTCACAGGTGCAATAAGTAACAATTGCGATACCCCTTTGTAATCCCGCAACAGTTTTATTTTCATGATTTTGACATGTCTTGATCCCCTCAAACTTGCATTTTAGTTCAGCGGATTAGTGACCGAGAAGAAGCGAGAAAAAATGTCGGAACGCTTCGTTGCGGAAGTGAGTCGCAACAATTTTCGTATATAAAAATGGGAACGATTTTATTGAAATTTTTTATTGAACAATATTTCGTGACACGCGATGAGTCTCGCAGTATGGCGGTTATCGATGCATACCTCGCGGATACGTAACGAATGTGTTTGTCTTTTTTTTTTTTTGTTTTGTTCTCGACGGTTCCGCGACCAACCTCGGTACATCGTATCAAGGCGTAGTGAATTTGAACGTATGCTAGCATACAAATCGATGATGGTGAAGTTCGCATCGCTCGGATGCAAGGAATTTTTTCCTTTTTTTGTTCTTCAAGTTACTCAAAATCGGCAAACTATTGCCCCCAGTTTTTAATGAACTACAGCCCAAATCGGGGCGATAAGTTCAGAAGAAAAAGGGAAAATAAATCTCGTATTGTTTCAACGTTGCAAACTTCATCGTCGTCACATAAATCGCTCGAGTCAACACGATTCTTTAGAGTGTTTCGTTCGATAATTGAACAGAAGAAAGACAGAAGAAGATAAGGTTATAATAATCGATAGGGATGATTGCCTTACGAAGAGAGAGACGTTACGGAATATAACGACGATCCTTTTGTCTCGTTTCCGTCGCGTCGTTCAAATCGACTGTATAACATTGGCTGTGACGACCTAACACGATTAAGGTTACCACCATCGCCGCCGATCATTACCGGACGAGCAGCAATCGTCATATTGTCAGCTAAAAATTTCATCGTCTCCAATCGTGAATCGGTAAACTCTCAAGTTGCCGATTCGTTTCTTTTTTTTTGTTTTGTTTATGGTGCTGAAGTTAGCATCGTTGGAATTCAACGAAAATGATTTTTCCTTGTTTTTATGATTTTAAAACGTCTTTCTTTTACAGACTTCTTGTGCGGGCCTCTGATGAGGATTCTAAAAAATACTTGAGTAACCGTCGTAGCATAAAACGGACGAAAAAAAAAAAACTTTTCATTGTGTTCCAATAATGCAAGCTTCAATATTATTAGTATTTAGGGAATTCCCTATGGACCTTAAAAACCCGGGAACAAATTCAAACAAAATCACTTTGAAAATGAGCAGCTGTTGGAAATTCTCGTTATTCTACCTCCGTTATATCCAATTTTTGGTTGCCATTGGTAGAAAAAAACGTCTCTTCTTTTGATAAATAATATTTGAATAAATTCCCAATTTTTTTTTCAATAAAAAAGTGATTGGCATAACTGCCAAAAATTGACGATCCTGGCGAGCGTTTCGAACAGCGTCTCGTTTCGATCACGTTTTTTTTTTCTCAACCTCCGAATTACGAGTTAGCTCGTTTCATTCCTTGATCTGGCTCAACGATCCATTTCCATTTGTGCAACAAAAAAGTGACTTTGCTGCCCCTTGTAATTTTTGTCATTCTTTCATTATAATTGTAGGAAGAAAAAAAAAAGGAAAAGAAAACCCTAACGATATCGTTAACATAGATAATCTTAGGTTAAGGTAATTTATAAGAATAAGTTCGCTCGGAATGAATCTAGTCTACGGATTGCAAGTTTTATAGTTAATTTCTTTGTTTTTTTTTTTACAATCGAACGAATTCTTCGAGTGACAATCGAGCCTGATTGAAACGGCGCAACCAGTCGTCATGCGGTTTTTCGAACGAGCGAACGAGTGTCGTTATTTTTTATTTTTTCTTTACTGGTTTTTCTTTTGCACGTACTTACCACGACGAGATGTGTATGCGACGAAAGAGAACTTAATTATTTAAACCGCTGATTATGCCGCAATTTTGATAGTGAGATTTTTTTTTAGAATAATTTTTGTTTTACTTACCGTGTCTCGATTAAAAAACGAGGCGATAACTGACCGTTATCGACTCTGTCAATCATTGATCGCGTCGAACCAAGGTGCGAGAAAATTCATGTCACTCATTTTCTAGAGAAAAAAAAACGAAGCTTTTCTTTTGTATAGCAAACAAAAATTTTTAACCGAGCACTCTGAGAAATGTTTGAAAATCTTCACGATCGCAACAGCTGCGATGGTAAGAAACATTTTTTTTTTTCATTACGCGTCGTCGGAAAAAACCGCGCATAACTTTGTAAAACGAGAAACCACAACTGCCACGAAAAAAGCAAGGAGTTTTTACACATTTTCAAATAGATCATCGCAGTAGGAAAAAAAATCCAAGAATTATGGTGCCTCCACTTTTTAAACTGACATATCCGCGATTGTACCGATAAGAATGTGTCCACGATGGAAAGTACGATCGAAAATGGAATTTCGATGTGCGTTCGAAGAAATAAAAAATGTACACGGACATATTTTTCTTCGATCAAATACTCGGGTCGTTGCGAGAATTACTGAAGAAAAAAGAGATATTAAACCGTATATTTTCTATTACGACAGTCAAAATTCGCCAGATTTGATTTTGTCCCTAGTTTATGTATTTTAAACCTCGGATTAGTTTTACAATAATTGTATTCGATATTGATTAAGGGACTTTGGTCGCTAGGCATCTGGAAACACTTTTCGCTGATTTTTTTCGTGCCGCGTATGAAGAGTGTATTTTTTTTTTTAACACGTTTATCGAACATGCGTTCCGCCGAATCTTAATTGAAGAACAGTCCATTGAGGGCGGGAGGAAAGAATAGTCGAATGCAAAGTTTCGAATCGGTAGCTCAAAGAATCGAAAGTCGATTGCGGGGATCTTTCTATAAGCAAAAAATTAATCAATTAAAAAAAAGTGAAAGAAGGAAAAAGCCTCGCTCTTACCAAAGACTACTAAGTTCTTGCGGCCTATTCCGGTATATTACTTTAAGTCCGCTTCCACACGAAATCGCTTCCTACGATCTGTACGAAACAACGATTAAATGACAATTCACCAATCGTACAAGGCTCTAAAGTATATTTAAATGAAAGATAATAAAATCGACAGCCAAGGATACCGTTTGTTTGCAAAAGAAATAATGTTGCAGTTTGCATCGTTGGAACATGACTATAGCTTTTTTTTTTTTAATCCTTCATCTTTATTATCATCAAAAATCTTTCTCGTACACTTCGATTGTAGATCTCGAAAAAGAATCCTGAAAGAATGCCTGAGTGATTTCCGTAGCTTGGATCGGCCAGAACAATAATTTGGATAATTAAAAAATATATTTCGTTTCACGATGTCGACGTTTGAATCGTTGGAGTGCAATGGAAATTCATTTTCCTGATCGTCCCAAATTGTTGGCTGGGATAGGCTATAAAAATTACTCACATGTTTTTTTTAGTACCCATCATTAGAGATCTGTCGAAAAATATGATGTATAAAAATAAAAAAAATTACTGTACCCTAACCATGCAAAAACTTCGATACCATTTCGTTTCCAACGACGCAAACTTCAACATCACAAGAAACATTTCTCTCTACCCAAGTAATAAACGTTATTTATATTTTGTACAAATTGTTTCCACGGGACGAAAAAGAAAGGGCTGAGAAGAACTTTGCTCACTGTATCTTTCTGGACGTTGAACCCTCGATTTAAGTACGTTATTTTTTTTTTTTTTTTTATGTATACACTAAAACCATTCGAGTGAGAGAGTAAGCGGAGCGATTGATAATTGACCTTTTCTCGTGCGATGTCGGGTCGATCAGTGTGACAACGAGCGCGAGTGCACGAAGATTGCCAAAATGATTAATGACATAGGGATAGTGAGACAAATGACACTGTATTTTTCACACCCAGATATTTTTCAATAAAATAAAAATAGTAAAAAAAAAAGAAGAAGAAGAAGAAGAAGAAGATACGTGTAGAGAGATTTATTGTCGATAATTAGGCACTTTCCTTGGTCCCCATGTCGATATTAGCGAAGTGATTCGACGTCGAGAGATAGAGGGAGATGATCCACCGCAAAAGGGCTTGCGCTATCGCGTAAGGAAGCGCGAATTTCGAGTGGGGCGGAACATTTTTTTTTTCCGAATCGATCTCTCCGAACGAGTCGGCGTCGTCAAGAATTTCCAGACGTTCCAGGATCAAGGTGTCATCGAAATTTTCGAGGGTTTCGTACTTTTCCCGATACTCGTCGAATCCTTCGACCAACCAATCATCGGAAATGTTTTTTTTCGTCGTTTCTTCGACGTCACTTGCAGTTGCTTTATCCTCGTGCTTCTTTTGCCCCGGTGTGTCTTTCGCAGCGTTGACCCGAGTCGAAGTTCTTCTCTCGATGAATGAAACGTTCGATGTTATTTTTGTCACGTTTTCCGTCGAATTCGCACTCGTTTCGTCGAGAATTTTTCCCACGTTGGTCACGTTGTCCGGCTTGTGAAACACAAAGTCGTACGTTGCACGCAATTTGCCGATTAATTTGTCGAGAGGCTTGACGTCCCTTGTACGATTCTTAAAATCGATCCAATCCTCGAGCGGTATTAGTCTGCTTATTTGACGAACTTCCTTCGCCTCTAGACACATCTGCTGGCGTCGAGGATTCGAACAAGTTAATTTTATTGCAAGAAACTCGGACAAGGTTATTGGCGGTGACATGTCTTTCAATTAATATTAATGTACGTAGAGAGAGAGAGAGAGAGAGAGAGAGCGAGAGAGAGAGAGACGAGTCTTTTTATTGCGGCAGTGTTAAAATCCAAGTACCATCGGTCGGTGGCGATTCTTACGGAATGAAGGGGAATATTGCTACATTTGTGGTCCCTCATTCTGACCAAAAATAAGACTTTTCAAGAGTGGTAAAAATCGAAATTCGACACTTAAGTTGGTGAAATAGGGGTTTTAAAGTTCGTATGAGACAGCATACTTTTTTGTCCGATTTGCTTGAAACTTGGCGTAAATACTCTACAATACAAATAATTGAACACTTATTTCAGCATTTCTTAAAATTCAACCCTTAAGAGGGTCAAACAGGGGTGTTAAAGTTTGTATGAGACGACATATTTTTTTTGTCAGATTCGCATAAATACACTAAATTACAAATAATAATATATGTGTTTCAGTAATTTCGAAAATTTAATCTTTAAAGGGGTTAAACGGGAGTGTTGACGTTTGTATGCAAAAACATATTTTTTGACGAGACACCCACACGATTCCATACCCGCATCCGAGGTGCCTCTCGCGCCCACACCAGTATGCTGCCCATCCGGGATACAAATCTAGAGAATCGAAAAAATTGAAAAATCCTTGGGTGCTGATCGATAAGGACGGCATGGCAGGAATATCTCGAAAACTGATCTGGATGTTGATTTTAAACCAGCAGAATCTTTTTCCATGTAAAAAACTTATCGAAATCCACTTTCATATTTTGGCGTCACGGGAGTCGCCCCTTAAAGGTTGTATTTTGGAAATTGCTGAAATACATGTTTAATTGTTTGTATTGAAGTGTATTTATACCAAGTTTTAAGCAAATGTGACCAAAAAATATCTTGTCTCATATAAGCTTTGAAAATCCCGTTTCATCTCCTTAAGAGTCGAATTTCGATTTTTACGACTCTTGAAAAAAGTCTCCTTTTGCGTCAAATATGAAGACTGCCTTGTCAGAATTAGGGGCCACAGATATCGTAATGCTGCCGAATGAAGCGCAAGACAGTCGGTAGTCGAAGAAAAATAACTTTATTACGGTATAAATATTTTATATACAGGGCTACTGGTTATTGGAAAAGTGAACCGTTTTCTAGTTATTATTTTTTACTTTATTTCTTCTAATTATTATTTTTATTATTTTTTTTTTACAGTCAGGCGTAGGCAATTTTTAGAATTAATTAAAAAAATCTCTTGTATGGAATCAAACTTTTTTATTATTTTTAGTTTGAGGACACAGTAACAAAGAATTATCAACAATAAAATAAGAATATTGTTCAAATTTTTAAATTAGGGGTCCAAAACTCGGTACGTCTAATCATTTTTGTAATTTTCTTTGAAAAAATTGGAGGTTTTATTTATAAAATAATGAAATTACTGAGCTTGCGGATCATTAAAAAAATAATAACGCAATATTAGCAACGCTGTATAATTTTTCTGTAGTTGTTTTTAGTGTCCTGTACTTTACTTAAAAAAAAATAATAAAAATAATATCTCGAAAATGGTTCACCGCTGCATAAAGCATTACTGGGTCCTTTTCCGCTATTAAATTGATAGCGAAAAACGTGTCCTACAACCCTTTCATGGGATCGTGACTAATAACAAGTAGCTCTGTATAATTGACGCGACTGAAATTATACCATCCGATATTTTTGTATCGGTTTCTTGAAATTCTATCGCGGACGTTTTTTCAATTGCCACCCTCGAGAAATGTCGAGCTTTTGCTAAGCAAATGTGTCGTGAAAAGAGTACTCCGGCAATCAATTATAAGGAGTGCTCCTTCAAGTGTTCATCGATATTACACGATGACGCACGTCTTATTGTTAGACTCGTTTTCTCTTAATTTCCTTTTCGCAACTTATTCTTCCTTTATCCACCATAAAAAAAAAAACAATTGAAGCAGAAATCTTTTCTAATTAATTAGTTCTCTTTGGCTTGTACACTAATCGAGAGAAAGTTTTATTCAAAGAAGTAATGAATTATACTTTAAGGAGTTACGTGGGTTTGAAAATTTGAAAAAAATCCATTTTTTAAAAATTTTATTATCTAATAGTACAATATGTCTAGAATATTCTCCCAAAGTTTTAAGTCAATCGGAGTAAAAGTCTAGGAGAGAGAGCCTTTGGAAATTGCCCCCGTTGGGAAAGACCGGCCGGGAGTGACGCAGGTACACGCATTTTTCTCAAAAAACTATTTTTGAAGTCGGTGGACACGATTTCTCAAAAACGAATGCACCGATCTTATCGAAATTTTGCACACTTCTTCAAAATAGCACTGACTAGTGATTGAACGAAGGTTTTTTTTTTTATTACAATTAATTTTACAAGGCTATACGTAGTGTAAATTGTACCAAAAATTGAACTATTTTGCATACAATTCTGCCAAAAAATTCAAATTTCAATTGTTTTTTAAATCCTTCGTTCAATCACGACCTATACTTATCTACTAACGAAAAAAAAATTGGTTTTTTAATTTTAGATAAAGCTATCATGAGTTATCTTGACCACCACGAGGACACTTTTTTTGAGGGGTCTCCGGAAACCAGCTCCCACCGGCTGAATTTCCCAAATTTTTGGATGAAATTTTTTAAAAATATTGTTGAAATGTTGCTCTTTTATGTGCTTAACATTTTGAATAAAATAATGTATATATTATAATAAAGAAAAAATAGAGAAACTATGTTTTTTTTTGTTTTCAAAACCCACGTAACCTTTTAAAAAAATGATTAACATAAAAGTTTCGATAAGTTGAAATAAATGTTTTGTCCAATTAAAGTGTAGAAGGTCGTTCATAAATGAAACACGGGTTGATCGTCTTTAATTTATATGATTGTAACGATAGCTGTCAGCGTACAGCTAAAAATATTCAATTTGTAAACGAAGAGTTCAAGATTAACGCTTAACAAGAGGAGAGAACATCCCAAATAACTCCAAATTTATTTCAAAATGTCCTATTCTTTATTCAACTATTTTCGAAGGTATAGTGATTTTTTTGGAAGATATTGTTTATGACAGGTTCAAAATTGACGAAAGGCCTTTTCCCAAATTTCAACATAATCAACGCGTTTTTGCACTCACATTTGTTTACTACTGATGATCTTTTTTTAATCGACAATTCGTCACTTCACTCACCTTGAATACAAATAAATAAATAGTAGTAATGATCCGAACTTACGCACAGCGTGAAACAAACGCCGAGATGTAAAAACTTCATTTTTCCTGCTTTCGCTTTATCGTCTATAAGTATTTAAATCGATGAAACCGAGAATAAAAATGTTGAAAAATATAATAAGAACGAAAAAAAATTATATAAGAACGGAGTGCGGCTTTTTATTGTGTGGCGTTTTATGTATTTCAGTTCGTTCGACTGATGACTAAACTGTTCCACCGACCCCTTTATAGCTGGCAAAGTATTCTGTGCAAGCGATGAGTGTCTCGAAACGTGAGTTTGATGTGTTACTCAATTAATTGTAAAGTCGGCTCACGTAAATATTACTTGATTTCAAAACTCAGCGCCGGTGGATATAAAATTAATTCGTCTTGTGCCTTTTCGTCTTGTGGCATTCATATTTGCATTACGAATCGTGAACAAAGAGAAGACACGATATTGTTCAAAGATATACGGCAGAAATACTTTATCATTGTTCGCATAAGGTCTTGACGAACTTTTATTGAAAATAAGTACGGATCCTGAAGCTTCTAGAATAAATAGATATTTCGAATAATTATGTAACGTGTGCAGTCAATTTTTTTAAATATCGATTTGTAACGCTTTTGCACATTTCGGAAATATTATGACATTAGAGTTTGCATCGTTGGATTGCAGTGGAAATTAGCTTGACTAAATTGCCCAAGTTTTTGAAGGTTTAAAATACGAAAATGACTGAAATAATTTTTTAAGATCCTTACCAGACATGTATCTAAATCTAAACAAAAAATATTTTTAATAATAATAGAAAAAAAGAATTTTCGAGTCATTCTAATGATGGAAACGTCAACGTAATACATCAACCTAAAATTTTTTTTAAAAAACAGATTTCTCGACTTATGAAAAAGTTATTCAAATTTTGTCCCTTAGGTTCTAGAATTTAACTCCACAAGCTCCATTTTCAAAAATACGTAAAGTTTCCAAAAATTTTCCGATTAATATCGACCCTGAAAAAAACGCATTTTTTGCATATGTATTTCCGTATCTATTCGGAATTTCCAGCAAGTTAAAAAATAAAAAAGAAGTCCACATTTCTTACCCCATTTCCTACAGATTCTTTTTGTCCACAAAGGAACAGTGGCAAATAATACTCGATGTTTTTATTTTAATACAATCAAAATTTTATTCGTGAAGATTCGTATAAGCTTCATTGGTATAGAGGATACAGTCTCAAGCTCAATATTGAACGAGTCCAAAGTCAATATCCGCAATGAAAAATCGTTGAGGAAAGTTATGGTAGATGAGTCGTTGTAAAGATAGGGAAATGTGAAAAAAATAATGCGAAATCAAGGAACGTAACGCAACGGTATCAAAGGTCTGAGATCCCTGTTGAGAAGGCTGCTTGGATCGTTGAGGTTTTTGAGTGTCGACGACAATTTCGACTTGGCATCGTCTCTCGTGAGTTCCTTTCGTTGCTGAGTCTTTTCGAGAAGAATACGCATCTGTGAACCCACGCCACCTTCTGCCGAGGATTCGAGGGTCTTGAGAACCTCGTCCGAAAAACCGGAATATTTGGCCAAGCCTTGTTTTCTCGCATCTTTACTCAATGCGTCGTAGAGAGCCGCAAGTTCTTGCGTCGTACTCCTCAGGGGGGACTTCACCGTTTTTCTCAGATAGTTCGACAGACTTGGCCTCGGTACTTGGGATACTTTTTCTCCGATCAGGGTAAATCTGTGGAACAAATATTTCTTTGCTAATGAAATGTTTACTGGACCTGCAGATAAATCAGCATAACATTTATTGATCGACAGTAGCACGGTCATGCGGTAGGGTGCGCGTCTTCGGCGATCTTCCATGTTAAGCAGTGTTGGCCTGAAGCAATGCTTGGATGAGTTTGTTTGGGTTTGGGTTTGGGTTTGTGTTGGCCTGGAGCAATACTTGGATGAGTGATTGTGTACTGGCTTGCACGCCAACTAATGAACAGAAGACTTTTCTACTGACTCGAGCATTGGAAAAAAATGTATTGTATTTTTATTCATATTCATCCCAGCCCACATTGATAGGGTAGATTTCAGCCCCAAACGTACTTGGATTGTTGAATTTTTCCCTAATTTTCGGCTGATTTTTTAAATTATTATTAAAATGGAATGAGATTAAACATTGTTTACGGGGTCCGGAAGGGGGGGGGGGGGTTCTGGCGGATTCAATGGCAAGCCGCCTTATCCACGCACTTTTTTCGACGGAGGTCATCGCTCTATTGCTAAAAATAACCGCATGAATATTGAACGACAGTTCTAATAACTTGAAGAATCCCAAAAGTATTTCTTACAGGCCAGAGACTATTAAGGGGTGGGATATCTCCAGCATAAAAAATAAACCTATTCTTTTTACTGGAGATTATTGTTTATACTTTTATGCGTCAACGAAGAAAAATCATGAAAAAGAAATTAATAAATTTGGCTCGACACCTTTATTATAGAACCCTATATAATAAAATGTATTTATTCGTTTGCTCGACATTTTTAACGTTTTCTCGATTTTTCCGAATCAAAGACTCTTTTAAAAACGTTGTCCGTTGAACGTTTTTTACGGTTATTTTTTCTTGAATAAAACTGCAACATATTTATATTCAATTGTAGAAATGAAAAGTATTTTTATCATTCCCCGGCTTGGAAATATTTTTCAACAATATTATGAGTTGGAAATTGCCGAAATACGATGGCGCACGTCTTAGACTCGTTTTCTCTTAATTTCCGTTTTGCAACTTATTTTTCATATATCGAGGAATTAAAAAAAAAGAAAGAATTGAAGCAAAAATGTTCTCTAATTAATTCGTTCTTTGTGCCTTATATACTAATCGAGAGAAAGTTTTATTCAAAGAAGTAAACAATTATACTTTGAAAGAATTATTAACATAAAAGTTGCAATAATTTAAAATAAAATCTATCCTTTCTACTGGTGATTATTATTTATACTTTTAGGCGTCAACAAAAAAAAATATGAAAAAGAATATACCCCCTATAACCCTATATAATAAAATGTATTTCTCCGCCCGCTTGACATTTTTTACGTTTTCTCGACTTTGCCGCATCAGAAAATCTTTTAAATATTATGAGTTGGAAATTGCCGAATAATAATTTATTTTTACATGAAATTTTATTCCTTAAAAATCGGCAGTCGAAAACTTATTGCATTTTCATGCTCACTCTTACAGTTAAAGAATGTTATCGAAACACTTTAACCCATCGTGGTCACCCTGGGTAGAATCGACCCATCGACCAATTGTTGGCGTAAATATGTAATAGTTCCCGGCTTCAAATGGGACTGTATTCACAATCTTACCTGGAGTTTGAAGTATCCTCATACCATAAAATTTAGGGTTTTCACATGCCGGAATAAATACCTTTTTTGGAATACGCACTATGCTACTATTTTTTTCCCAAAAGTAGCATATCTAAGGAGTATCCTGTCCAAATTTTAGGTAAAAAAGTTGAAAATTCACGGAACTATGATTTTTTGAGCGAAAAAGTGTTTTTTTTTGCGTTTTTACCTCTTTATGAATTTTTAAAAACATTTCGCTATTTTATTTCTTATAAACAAATTTTTCGTACATCATCTAAAAAGTTTAAAGCATGTTTCGTAATTTTTTGAACCACTTCGGATGGATAGTTTGGTCACAATACTTTTTTGAAAATTGACTGGGTAGAATCGACCCAAGTGTGACCACCTTGAATTTGCAAGTGTGATCATGAAGGGTTAAAACAACACACTTGGATTAGCAGTGAATATATACAGACCTGATTTCATCGTCCTCTTCTTCGGAACTATCGCGCTCTTCTTGCTTGGATTCTTCCGAGCTTTCGGAACTGTTTCTCCCTTCTTCCGTTTCCTCGGAAGAATTTTTCTCCTCGTCAGACTCTTCGGACGAATTTTCCCCCGAATCTTCTTGCTCCATTGATAAAACAGTCGTGGATTCAGTATCGGATTTGTTGACTTCGTGGGAGGAGGACGTGTCACGATCGCCCGAATTTTCCACAACTTCGTGATTCGTCTCGGCTACTTCGTGTACGGATTCCTGAACCTCTTGCGTGGACTCCTGAATCTCGTGATTGATTTCCGGTGTCGCGTAATTTCCTTCGGGTGTCTCGGTCTCGATGGGATTCCTCGCCCCTTCGATATCACGTAATTTAACGGAGCCAGCGTTGGCCGCACTTTTGTCTATTGTTCCGGACGCCCGATTCGCGTCAACGTCGATTGTCGAGGGCGACGAAGCTGATGACGTTTCGGCAGACGGCAATGTCGAGGCTGACGTCGTCGTTGAAACTTCGCTAGACGCGATTACTGGCGATGGCGACGACGTTGGCGCTTCCGGTACTCCATTGTCGGACATAGCTTCGGGATTCATTGTCGAAGAACTAGCAGGATATTGAATAATTGGTTGATGTTGTCCCGGTGCGTGAGGACTCGTCGCGGCTATGTCGTTGTTCGCCGTTGTCGTCGAGGGCGTTGTACTATTTTGAACCGCACTTTCCTCGCTTTCCAAGCTTTTCAATTGACCGACGGCGTGGAATATCACCTGCGAATCGTCATTTTTTTATTTATTTACCATACTCGCCGTCTCTTTTGTGGCTTTGAGTCACGGCGAAAAAAAAAAGAAAAAGAAAACAGAAAATGGGCGAACCTGCATAGCAGCCGGTAGATAGGAATTTGAAAAAACTGGCTTCGCAAAAGCGGGAGCTCTTCTAACAATCGCCGCACTTGATGGCTCCTGGAAAAACAAAAAATATATTCTCGCATTGAGAATTCGAGGCAAACGCGATCTTGCGAAAGTTTTAGGCGTTCATTAACACTACGCTACGAGAGGTAAACGTTCTTCCGGTACAGTTAGGCTGCGTGAGTCTTCACACTTGAGGACTATGCCGCACGATGGTTTTACCGTTATTTGTGAATTATATCGGCTATACAGGTGGACAGCGGAACATTCGGTCACTACTAAACACTCGTTAAACAAATAACGAGCAACAGATTTTTATTTCCAATGAAAATATTTTTAGTTTTGCTTGGATGACACTTGCGATTGTTTCTTTGCATATTTACAAACTAGTACTAAAAGTATTGATTATATTTTAAATACCAATTAAATGTAATTAATCCAACGCACTAATTATCCATTATTTCGATAGACTATTCTGAAACTATGCTACTCAAGTTTGCTTCGTTGACACGCAACGAAAGTTTCAATTGTCCAAATTTCGGGTTTCGAAGTTTCCAATTTTTGTTTCGGAAAAATTGAGCCTGTAAAATCATTCAAACATTTTTCAGAATCCTTAGTAGAGATGTTTTTTCTTGAATTTGAACGTCCCCTTCCCCTCCTGGTGAGAATTGGTGAGATGTAATTTGGACCACCTCCCCCGCACGTGAGATTTTTCCCATAATTTCTTAATGATTACATTTGTTCGATATGTTCATGTATTTTGCTTCGTATCACTAATGAAGACTTACTGATGGAGTGTTCGATCAAATATATTTTTTCTGTGAAAGATGAAGAGGAGAAAAATGATACTATGTTTAAGGCCTTAGGCCACTCTAGAGGCCAAAAAAGGGCATATTTTGTGATTTTTTTTTCAGCGAAACCATAAAATAAATCGGAATTACAAAATAGGGGTTTTATTATACGCGTAATTGACTATACAAAATTATTTTTTTCACAGCGATACATGTCAAAATGGCGACTGTGCAGCATTTTTCCGATAACGCCTTTATTTCTGGAAGTTCACTGGCCGGACCAACAGCTCCTATAATTTTTGAGTTATGATGAGACACTAAAGTTTTTTCGATTATATATAAGAATAGCTATGAAAGTAATAGTACGTAGGATTTTTTTGATATATTGTTTTTTGTCAAAATGGCGCATTTATAAAACAAAAAGTATAAAATGCCATGGAGAAAATCGTCAGAAAATTGTTTATGAAAAAGGAACTATGCAATATGATAAAAAAAATCCTACGTAGTGCCTCAGTAAATGTAATTCTAAATATACAGGTTAAATTTCAAGTGAATCGGTTGAAATTTGTTTGAGTTATGAGTCCGGCCGACTTGAAAAATGTAGTTTTGAGATAAACGCGTTTAAAGTTAGTATAAAGTCGAGATATGAATCAAGAGGGTTGCGCTAGAATTCGAAAATCGAGTACTTAGAGATTTTTCACACCCATAATATTTTGGAATATAATTTTATAGGTACTGAGGTACATTTTTAACAAAAAAAACAATCGATTTTTGGAAAATCCTAGAATGGCCTAAGGCCTTAAGACGGATAATCAAAGAGCATTGGAAGTGTTCCAACATACAATGCGGTCTTTCGTTTTTGCCAGGTGACAAATCAATTTTTCATGATCCAAAGCTACGGGTCTTATCCAAAGCTACGAGCCATTGGATGCGACAATAGCTATCGATTCGTGTATCTAGCCTATAAAGTCACGATATGAATCAAGAGGGTTGCGCTAGAATTCGAAAATCGAGTACTTAGAGACTTTTCACACCCATAATATTTTGGAATATAATTTTATAGGTACTAAGATACATTTTCAACAAAAAAATAAAATCGATCTTTGGAAAATCCTAGATTGGCCTAAGGCCTTAAGGTGTACTATAACGGCTTTAATTTAGTGTTATTTAGTTTAAAAGAATAGGGTAAGGTTAGGTAGTGCTCCAAGACTACCTTTCCTACTCCATGGTCAACTTGATTCCAAAGAATATATTAAGATGAACAGAAAAATATTTGATTAATATCAACGAAGAAGGTAATGAAGCAATAAATCAATTAATGCCTAAGAATAAAATAAGAAGGTTAAAAAGAACATTTGGTTATTTTCATTTCATACTGTTAACATGAATACGTGCCTGTCCATATTTTTTCAGACCAGTCTGGGAATATCGACATTTCGTGAGTAAAAAAAAAATTATTACAAAGGATATATATACTTAATAAATCTGATTGTTAACAAATATAATGAAGCAATTACAATGGTGTCATTATTCTTGTTTTCTTAAAATATTTTTCCTTCTAGAATGATGTAAACCTTAAGGTGTCCATATTTGCACCGTGTACCTTACAAAATCTTAGTATATTTTCTGAATTACAAAGTTGACGTGAGATTTTCACTACTCCCCCCCTCTCCCCCAAATGAGATTTGGTGAGATTTTGCCAAACCCCTGCCCCCCTCCCCCCATTTGGAGCTCACGTAATTAATAGACGTCCCCTTAGTCTAAATATGCAAAAAAAAAGATTTTGGATGATAATGAAAATGAGGAAATAAAAAAACGTCATAAAGAATATTCGTTGCATTCCAACGATGCAAACTTGAACATTGTGAAAAACTCTTGGATTATCGCTAATGAAATTACAATGACAAAAATGTTCACTATGCAATGAATGGTTCGATAAATATTGAATATATGGAAAAATCTTACCTGCTGAGTACAGAAAAACACCAGTAAACCGAAATACGCAATCTTCATAATGAATGATGGTTCGTTCGACAATATCTAAATATAATAATGTTACAATGGTTCGCTGTGTCGACGAAGAGGTTGACCGAGTATTCGTTTTATGTATATATGAAAATAGTCGAAGAAGGACAAACTTGCCGGACGACAAGTGAATCAAGACTGCCCTGGGAGACTTTTGCTGCTGTTGCTGCTTCGAGGAGTTTGTAACGGTTTACATCCAGGTTTGTCTTCGTGGCAACACAACTGCTTCTCCACCGCTATGTGTTGTGTCGTGTATACTAGTCAGCTCGTGTACGTATGCTGGCTAGAGAGCAAATCGGAAACATGCAAGAACTCATTCGTACATAAATCTGATGCGTTCATCAACCCTCTTCGTATGCTTTTCAATTTGTTCTTTTCTTTTTTGGTTGGGATTACATTTTTATTAAAAGCGACATCTGAAATCTTGAAAAATTTTGTAGCTACGAAAGTATGTTTGAGGAAGATAAATTATTTCCTATTACGATCTAATACGTGAAAAATGTCATCTTTCTTCGAGGACCCAATCCACTTTGCAACGAAGAGCGTGAAAATTCCATGACGTATTTTTCTCGAATCGAATTTCAAGGTGAGGCGGTCTCGAGAATTTTTTTGTTTTTTTGCAGGTCTCTTCTGGAAGGTTCGTGTCCACGCGGCGTGAATTATACCGCGACCGGTTTTTGATATGATGATTATGTAGTTTTATTTTTTCCTTGATTTTTTTTTTTAACAATCTTACAACCCGACCAAGTTTACAATTTGTTTGGCAGTCACTTTTGCGCTTGAGTCATTTTTCTCGCTACTTTTTTTTTGTCACTGGCCTCTTCTTGACAGTAATAAAAGTATTTTGAGTTTCAGTAACATGCGTTAGAATCGATTGAATAATTACGCCTTTACATTGTATTGGTATATGTGAGAGTGATCTGACTGAATGCGGGCACCCGCAGAGTACAATGCATCCTTATCACTCGACACTTTCCACAATGAAAATATCCTCTGAAACAGTTGAGAAACGAATTATCAGATATATTCATATATGTATATATATATCCCCTCGTTACGAGTTCGCACGATTCATTTTGTCGGGAACGTTGGCGAAGTTCATATTTTATCCAAGCGAAATTGCTGAAAAACTCCTCAGAAGTGTCGTAGACATTCTTCGCAATAGTATTATTCGAGGGAAATTGTGTATACGTGAAGATGAAATTCTACATTGCTCTCGCTTCATTATTCGTCGTAAGTAATTTCCTCGCTTATTTATCATTTGAATTATCATTGATAAATCTCTATTGAAATAAAGATCAGACGCGAATAAAATTACAAATTTACCAGTCTTCATAAACAACACAATTGTAAAACGTTGTGTTAAAACGTTAATAATTTATTGGCTTTATTTGGAAATGACAGTACACTTCATTGGATTTCAAAGATTATCTCGATCTTGTATAGCAACGTTTGACCCCATTGCACTTATTACCTTCACGATAAACATTTGGGGCTGAAATATATTGGTTGCAACGCAAATTTAACTCGTAAAATAGTTGTAATGTAACTGATCCCCGGCATGGACTATCATTTTATCGTATTATTTTATTATTAATTGCCCCTATAAGAATTCCCCATATAAAAGTATCCAACTGTTCAGAATTTGGAAGCAATCTTTTTCATATTTAAAAAAAAATCACAAAAATCTTTTTTCATGAATAGATTGTCATTGTCATCAAAGATAATTTTCTTTCACGAGCAACTATCGTAGCTTCTTTATATTTTTTTCCGCAAGGATTATATTAGCCTTTTTTGTCGTTCGTATAATGAAATATCTTCAACGAGTGCCCTTTCATTTTTTGCGCCAGACTGCAGTGATCGACTCGAAACCAATCGAAGAAACGAATAATAACGAGGTGAATAATGAGATCGATTATCGAATCAGCGCCAAGAAAAACAATGACATTTCTGACATACGAAAGAAAGTGTTCCGTCGGGCTGAACCGTCCATCGAACTGAATGAGGTCTCGATTGATCAGAAGATTGAAAATAATGACGCAACGACCGAAGAAAGTAGTTCGGTCAAACCTCAACAATCCGATAACATTTTGAATTTGTTATTGCCACTATTGAATCGATGGAAATTTACGCCGCAGACGTTTCTTCAGGATCGACTTAACGTTTTGAAGCAGAGTCTTGGAAATTTTGGTTTCGTCATTCCGTTGAATAATGCGACGACCTCGAAGCAATTCGCTACGACAAACGGGATCTTGAATCTCGTTGGTCTCAATGATTCCGGATTTTACACCGACAGATTCGAGCCTGCTGGATTTTTAGGTGGCAATGGATGGTTTGCTAATAAAGGGGGCATTCTTGGTGGTCCCGGTGCTATTATATCGACCGGCAGTTTGCTCACCGATTATCCAACGCCTTATAGGAAATAAAACGACAAGGTCCATTATTTTTCAAACCAATTAAATCATGTACCAAATGAATGTTGGCGTGAATTATCTAAGTATCATTCACGAAAAGGTTAATAAAATATCGATATACAAAAGACAAGTTTTTCCCGCCACATGTGAACGATTATGTACCGTTCATTTTTCAATTATTTTTATAAGCGTCTTATGGCATTTCGTATAATAAACGACATTTTTTGTGTTATTTATTCTATTCTAAAGGCTATCCCAAAATTCAGGCAAGAAGTAATTTTGACAGAAAGCACAGGTTTGTAATTAAAAATTGTAAATTTTTTTATTGATTCATAAAGTATACAGTATAGGGTTATGTATGGAATAGCATATGCATTTGTTTCTCAACAATCACTCGTGGATTTTCCTAACCCCAACTGCGACAATTTTGTCGATTAACGAAGCCATCAAGATGAAAATGAGCCTCATCGCTGAAGATGATTTTGTTCGAAAAATCAGCATCCACTTGTTGTTGTTCCATAATCCATTCAACGAACTCTCTTCGTTGTGTGTGGTCAGTAGGCTTCAGTTCTTGAGTCAATTGAACTTTGTAAGCATGAAGATGCAAATCTTTCGCGAGAATACGCTGTAGAGAGCTTCTCGAAATGTTCAATTCTTGACCACGATGCCGAATTGATGTTCCCTGGACTCTCAGCAACACTCTTACGAACTGCTTCGATGTTTTTTCGTTGAACGACTAGTTGAAGGATGGCCAGAGTGTATACGATCACTTATTGATCCAGTCTCCCTGAATTTTTAAATAAATCTCTTCACAGTTGATGAAGTTAAA
Organism: Ophion ventricosus; assembly: GCA_963932345.1. Lineage (NCBI taxonomy): Eukaryota > Metazoa > Arthropoda > Insecta > Hymenoptera > Ichneumonidae > Ophion > Ophion ventricosus. Next base: position 20,997,506 of record OZ010718.1, on the reverse strand, counting down.
TCACTCGACCATATTTCGTACGGAAATTGCGAACTGTAGCTGCCAAACCTTCATTATTTTTTAAATATTGCTCAACAATGAAAACGCGTTGTTCTTTCGTGTAGCGCTCCATTTTTAATCACCCTGAACTGTCAGCCGTCGCGCTGTCTTTTTTTTCATTGGCAACACTTTAAGGGGTTACGTGGGTTTCGAAGCCAAAAAAAGCACATTTTTTAAATATAATATAAATTATTTTATTCAAAATGTTAAGCACATAAAAGAGCAACATTTCAACAATATTTAAAAAAAATTCCATCCAAAAAGTTGGGAAAATCGGCCGGTGGGACCTGGTTTCCGGAGACCCCTCAAAAAAAAAAAAACGTGTCCTCGTGGTGGTCAGGATAACTCATGATAGCTTTATTTGAAATTAAAAAACCAAATTTTTTCTGTTAGTAGATAAGTACAGCTCGTGATTGAACGAAGAATTAGAAAAAAAATTAAAATATGAATTTTTGGCAGAGTTGTATGCAAAATAGTTCAATTTTTGGTACAATTTACACTAAGTATAGCGTTGTAAAATTAGTTGTGATCGAAAAAAAAACCTTCCTTCGCAATCACTAGTAAATGCTATTTTGAAGAAGTGTGTAAAATTACAATAACATCGGTGCATTAGTTTTTGATAAATCGTGTCCACCGACTTCAAAAATAGTGTTTTGAGAAAAATGCGTATACCTGCGTCGCTCCCGGCCGGTCTTTCCCAACGGGAAGAATTCCCAAAGGCTCTCTAGACTTTTACTCCGATTGACTTAAAACTTTGGGAGAATATTCTAGACATAGACTATTAGGTAATAACAAAAAAAAAATATTTTTTGAAATTTTCAAACCTACGTAACCCCTTAACGTACCAATGGCGCAAAATTCAAATCTTGCGTTAATTTTAGGACACCCTTTATTTTTATTATAGTCGTTGGGATCACTGATAGTCTTGAGGTTTGCTACTAATGATGTCCTCGATCTCCGACAGTCTACATTGCCGAATAGCGCAGATGAAAAATTTGATGTCAAACACTCAATTCCGGACCTCTACTGCCAACAACTGACCAGATTGAAGCAGGCGATCGACCAGAAGCGGCCAGAATTGGCCAATAGGAAGGGTGTTGTGTTCCATCAAGACAACGCCAGGCCGCATACATCTTTAACGACGCGCCAGAAGCTCCGAGAGCTTGGATGGGAGGTTCTATCGCACCCGCCGTATAGTCCAGACCTGGCACCAAGCGATTATCACCTTTTCAAGCATTTGCAAAATTTTCTTGATAGTACCAAACTGGCCTCAAGAGAGGCTTGTGAAAATGAGCTGGTCAAGTTTTTTTACCAATAGGGACGAGGACTTCTTCAATCGCGGAATTATGAAATTGCCTTCAAAATGGACAAAAGTTATCGAACAAAACGGCGCATATTTTATCTAAATCGGACAATCCGAACTATATGTTAATTTCATCGTCGAAATAAAGCGACAAAACGTTCAGAACTTTTTACTTCATCTAATATTTTATTTGCCGATACCTAGCATAAGTTGCCTTTAACGTTAAGTCCAGCTCAGCACAGATATATTATAACAATGGAGTTCATTTAATTAGTCATATTTATATTTTTACACAATGTCTGTCTGCTCTTTGAAACGAGAGTTGATAGCTGGAAAATATCATACTTTTTAATGACCAACCAACGGAACTGGAAGCCAAAAAAAAAAAAAATTAACGAACGTTGAAAGGTATTCCGTCGCTTTTCGGGACGATCATTACATTTGACTTTTGACTAAAATTTCGATTAATAAGCGAACGGCGGATGGTTAAAAACAACGCTAAAGGATGAGTGGTCGACGTACGTGCGCGTGTGCCAACGATTGTCGAGCTATCCAGCCGTCGAAGTGTATGTCCACTCATGCATATATACATAATTAACGCAGACATATATCTATATAATAGTTACATCGACACATGTATACAGCAGCATTTGCTCAGCCTCTCCCTCCTCCCGAAAAATTCGTAATTTGTATAAAAAGGAGCCATTCCATTACGTAATTAAATAGATATTCAAATTTTGCAATTAAGTCAAGTATGGGTAAAAACAATATGTTAGATTTGCCGGCCGTGCACAATACCAGAATAATACTGGAATCAACAATTACTAGTAAGTAGTAGATAATATCATTGTAAATCTAAAACGCTGATTTGAGAATCTACCATTGGCTCATCGAATTAGTGAATTTTTTGAAATTGGATAAGAAGAACGGAGAGAATTTCATCAACAATTATGGAAAAATCTTAATAATTGATACGTCAGTCGTAGAAGCTGAAACGATGGTCATGAAAAACATACGTCAGTTAAAAAAATGATGAAATAAATGCTGAAAATTTAAGAAAGCATATTAAAAAGGAGTTTGTTTGGGTTATAAAGGGTGTTTTATAAAGAGTGTCTCAAAATGACCTGACACTTTTATTGAAAATTTCGTCAAAAGTGTGAACGTTTGCAAACAGGGACGAGGCGGCTATTTATCGGATATTGTATTCCGCACATAACCTTTATGTTTGTGTTTTATATTTAAACAAAAATATTCGTACTTTTCAAATAAATAATACGTGTTATTAATAAATAAAAATGTCAGATTATTTTGAGACACCCTTTAGGACTCTCGGCAAACGGTTTGTCTCGGCATGGACTGCGAGAGATAAAGAGGAAAACGACGTTGCTGACACGAAAAGCTTTGGCAAAGAAACCGTCGGGGCGCTACACGTCAAGAGGCGCTTTGAGCGCGCAATACGCGACGAATTCACTTGGATATGTGTAGCACGTTCGATGGATCTCTTGGTCGCGAATGGTTCTGTGGTAGTCGACCGAGCGATACAGGCGACGACGGTCGAGACACCGTCGTCCTGAAAAATGCGCGTAAAAGGATGCCGTACGAACGCGGGAGACTTTCGCCGCAAAAAAACACGGTACTACTGCTCAACGTCAAAATCACGAAATTAACACAGAAAAGATAAAAAAAAAACAGGCAACCACTGTAACTCGATATAGCCATTTTTTTCTTTAATTTTCTCGAGGTATATTGTCTTTTAGAATGTTTAGACGATTTTTATCGTTTTACTCGTCCGTCCTACGATAATTTCTTTCTCTATGTCTCTTTTTTTTTCAAATTGTACGTCTCTCAAAAGACGGTATTGTTCGTTTCGAGGTATTGCGAGGGCTTTGCCAAGTGACGACGTGCTTTGTTGATACTTGGGTGTAATATTTATCGGAGTACGAAAATTCGTGCCGTGTGCTTATGCCGTCGGTGCTTTTACGAAGGGATCGTATATCGTGTAATGGCAATGTCGTAAAGCTGAGTATGTTTGTGTATGCTCCGTTTAAACACGTAAGCTATTCACGTAGAACGACGATGGAAGAAAGTCATGTGGAGAGGAAGACATTACACTTTTGCCGCCAAGTAATTATGTTGAACAAAAATATTGTTATGTTTTAATCGATTCGTACAATATTCGTAAAATATTACATACGTACACGGGAAATATATTTTTAGATGATTTTTAGTGTACCTTAGATACATCCGATTTTTTGTTCTCCATTTGCTTGTGTATCTTTTTTTCGGGGGGGGGGGGGGGGGGGGGGGGAGATATTATTCAACAGTATGAAAATTTCGTTCCCATCGGTATGATGTATTGCCAGAATATTTTGGCATATTACAAATAGATTTTGTGCTCGTGAATTTTTCGAGGTCAATCATTTGTTAATGTATGTACAAATTTTCATGAATTTACGTACGTATATAAAGTATTTATTTGTGACGGATTTTAATACGTCCTAAGTATATCCGAAATATTTTTTTTATATACCTTGAATGTATTTTTTCCCTCCTTGGGAAGAACGTTTGAAAAAAATACATCGTTATTCGATATTGTTTCAAATATTATTTGTATATCCAAAATATACATTTTTATTCAATATACGTCTTTATTCAATCTGTGAAAAATATTGCAAATACCGACACGTCATAGGGAAAAATTATTTTCGCATACCATTTTTTTTCATATTTATATATATATATGTGTGTAATTCATTAATAGATTCCGAATTTTTCGAAATATGCGATATATATACACTACCGGCGAAAAGTTTCCGGACAAAAATTTTAAAAAGTTCCGACACGATTTTTTATGCCATTTCGCCGATAGTTGACATAAATGAATTTAATAAACGGCATTTTGAAGGGGAGGAATTCACCTTCATTGCGTTTTTTTTATTAAAATTTTTTACTATTTTTCTTACGACTAGTACCCTTTTTCGAAAATGACCATTTTTCGTATTTTTTTTTGTTTCTTTTCTGGCGGACCCCGTTTACAGACAACATTTTTTTGTTGTATTTCTTTGACCGGAATCATAAAGGGGGAAGCTCAAGCTTCAATTTTGTTTTTTTTTAAGCTTAGTACGATTTTTTTTCTAACGATATTTTGATTTTTTTGAAAAAAAGAGAGACAATTTGAAAAATAACGTGTAACGCGAAAACGACAAGGATTGAAGAGAAATCTCAAGATAGTACAAAGTTGAATCGGTTTTCGTTGAGTTCGCGAGAATTTTTTCAGATTTATTTTTCGAACATTTTTTTTTCACCCATTTTCGGTAAAAAATCAAATGATTTAATTACCGTAACTCGAGAACTAAGGGCTTTGTGGTGAAAATTTCAAGAGAGGAGAAAAATGTATTTTTCTGTTTTCAACGCTATAGAATTATTTCAGTTTTTTTTTCGGCATTTTTTTTCTCGAGTTACGGTAATTAAGTCATCTGAGTTTTCTCAAAATTCTCGCGAACTCAACGAAAACCGATTCAACTTTTTGCTATCTTGAGGTTTTCCTTGAATCCTTGTTGTTTTCGCGTTACACGTTATTTTTCAAATAGTCTCTTTTTTTTATCAAAATATCTATAGAAAAAAAATCGTACGAAGCTTTAAAAAAAAAACAAAATTGAAGCTCGAGCTTCCTCCTTTATGATTCCGGTAAAAGAAATGCATTTAAAAAATGACGTCTGTAAACGGGGTCCACCAGAAAAGGAACAAAAAAGGCGAAAAATTGTCGTTTTTCGAAAACGGGTACTAGTCGTAAAAAAAATAGTAACAAATTAAAAAAAAAAAGGGAATGAAGGTGAATTCCTCTCCTTCAAAATGCCGTTTATTAAATTCATTTATGTCAACTATCGGCGAAATGGCATAAAAAATCGTTCCGGAACTTTTTTGAATTTTTGTCCGGAAACTTTTCGCCGGTAGTGTATATATATATATATCGCATATTTCGAAAAATTCGGCATCTATTGATAAATTACTGTGCACCTCTCAGAAACAATAATAATAGCAGGGTCAATAGCTATATCGAGCTGATTATAACTAGTTTCAATTAAGAAGAATAATTTCTCCAAGTTCCTTTGGTACGTATAATCCACTGAGACATTTGCACCGCTGCGTGTAATTGGACGAAAAGTTTCAAAGATATAGTTGGAGGGCGATTTTAATACTTTCGCGACGCACAATGCAACTGGGTAGTACTTTTTTTTCGCTTTTTGCTTCTATATTCTTCCGTTTTACTTTCCACAAGTACATTGACAATTTTCTACAAAGTCATACTTCTCGATCTCAATTTTTTTTTTCCGTAAAATCTTCAAAAAATATGTTACGATATCGGCGTGCTTTGGATTTCTCGGAGTAGTTATTCAAAAATGTTAGCCACTATTATTCGTCCAATTTGTTTTTGATTCGTGCGTGATTAAATAAACAACATTTAAATAACGATAATCGAGATGATTGTATTGGAAATATGAGCGGGCGTTAAAGTTTGTGTGAAGAAATGGTGGGCCAAATCGCTGAAGGTGAAGGTCAAATGTGGCTTCGGTTGGCGTCGCAAGCCTCAGGTTCGATAAAAGTATTGATACTCGTTATAATGTTAAATAGTATCAGATGTGGATATATACAATAAAGACTAGCTCACTGTATTCGACGTAGTGAGATTTACCTTCTT
>OZ010718.1:20817579-20991265 GCA_963932345.1 Ophion ventricosus | reverse complement strand
GGACACTATTAAATGATTACTTGCAAAATTTCAAAAGGATTCACTGTTCCGTTTTCGAGATATTGGTAATCAAAGATTGCATGGTTGTACACGTGTTCTTACGGGGAGCAGTGCAAAATTTCACATTTCACGCAATGACTTCGAAACTTTTTCGCAGATAAAAAAAAAATGATCAATTACAGAGGAACATATGACGAAGTGGATGGCAAGAGTACGATATCCGAGGCGTTAAGATTTGACGGTAAATTTAGGGTTATCGAGTCAAAATAAACAAAATATGAAGAGTGGTAAAAGTTAATATTTCGCTTATTTTTCATTAGTTATCGACAATGACGTTTTTTTCGAATTTGAAAATTTCAAGAAACATCAGGCAAGGTAACTTGGAAATATATAGTTTCAACAGTGTCTGAGCAGCCAAAAATGTATTTTAAATACCACTACCATGTTTTCCTCGCTTATAGGTGTGACTAGACAGAGAGTAAAATAGCACTTTTATTCGCTAGAAGTCCGAAGCAGGATTAAAAGTATACGGTTCATCCCTCTTCGGACTTGCAAGGCTCCAAGTTTATGTAAAATATATCGTTTAGTAATTTGGTGTAGTAATTATACGGAACCATTCTTATTGTTATAAATAAACAAAGAATATAAATAAATAAAGCATTATAATCTCGAAATTTATGTTGAAAATCATATAAATACTGCGTTTAGTGTCCTTGGGGGGCTTCGCCCCCTCCGCCCCCGCGAAGGGCCCTGCCCCTTGACCGGGGGGTTGCAACCCCCGGACCCCCGCGCTCCAGTGGCAAACACCTTTCGCGTGTGACACACCTTGTACGTACATAGCATCTTCCCAATAGAGAAGCTCGGAAAGAATGGTGTGCTATATTAAAGTATAACTTCTTGGGTCTCAATCAAACAAGAGACAAACTTTTTGCCCTTCAGGCAATACTAAACAAAAACTTTTTGAAGCTCGCCCGATCAATTCCCATTATTTGTGATAAAATAAAGATCTTGTACCCATGAGCCAACAACTATCGGTGAATTTTGGCGTTTTTCCAATTGACGCTAAAAGCGCTCATAATTCCTTAAGATGGGCGAAAAGGCAAATTTTTTATTCTCGAAATTCTCATTGTTTTGGTTCAAATATCAAGAATCAACAGTCAAAACTTGATGCCTCGGATATCGTACTATTCCCAAGTGGGTAAAAAAACATTCACGAATTTTGACCGTCCAGTTTCAAAGATATAGCGATTTAAATGAAGCCATGGCTAGCGACGCTAGCACCACGAAGCGACTGGAGCAGACTAGAACTAGATTACAGTAGTGTGCGCATATCCGTATACGCAGAGTATCAACGCATATTACTAACCGGAATGGATAGTCTGATACCAAAATGAGGGTTAAGTAAACATTATATTAGTACTTACTGCATCTGCACTGCAAATGCATTAAGAATTCGGATAATACGACTGGAACACATAGCTTTAAAATTTCAAAGACGAGAACCAAAAAAACAATTTCAAAGACGAGACTCAAAAAAAAAAAACAATTTAACAGCAACCTCCACAATAATGGCACTTACATCAGAAATCTTCCCACGTCTTCGTATCTACAAAACACGAATGCCTGGGTCAATTTTTGCTGCAGAAAAATTGAGCACTGTGGTTGGTTGATACATTTTTTTTTTCTTTCTTTTAACGCTTTTGCTGGCGCGACGCATCAACGGGGGAGATGAATCTTTAAGAATGCTCTAAATAACTGCGACTGATCGCCATCAACAGTTAGTTCATTCAGTCGTTCAGTTCGCAAGGGCTCGGCAAAAAGGTCCAGGTAGTTTGTCGTAATACGCCCACTCGAAAAATCCAACATCAAATATATATGATCTGTTCTGAATGAAACTGTATATATGTTACTACTATAAACAACTCGTTGGGGCTTGAGTTGCATGCACGAGGGCCAGCGACCTTCCGACGTACTCCCACTTGGCCATAGCCTTGCTTTGCTGCTTGACGATACTTGTCTGCTTTCCCTCGTCATTTCTCGCTCTCTCGCACTCCCTTCCCTCCCTTTTATTCGCGTACATCATCGTGATATAATCAACCTCGAGGTTCCTTCCAGCGACTTCTGTCTTTTTCTCTCTCTCTCTCGCTCTTTCCTTCTTTTTCTTTCTTTACTCTCAATGAAACTTCCTCGATTTTCCCCTATCAGCACCGCGGAGAAATATTTCGTGCTGGTGCCCTTTTTCACGTCAAGGACTATGCACGAGTCGAGAAAGTATACGCAATCGTGGAAATTTACATTCTTAGTGTGGATATTATTGGAGGTTAGATTTTCACGATTACTTGCCTTGGGTGTCGCATTTTATGAGACACACTTTCAGCCATATATGCAGATATCGAGTAGCAGGTGAAATACGAGGCATTCCCATTTTTTTTTAAAGATTTATACAAGGTATTATCTTTATATAAGTATTCCTTAAGGCAATGCAAGGTGGAATTTTATGATTATGATTACGTGACAGCATTTTTAATACATTGAGAATAATTTACGGAGGAGTATGCGCAGCAACGTTAAAATCAATTGATCAATAGTACGTTTTTTTTTATTCGAATGTATTAAAGTTTTTAATAAAAGTACCAAATATAAGTATAGACACTCACTCGATCGTCGATATGAAACTCATTAGTAGCCAATATGGGGAGAGTATACATTCGTGGCTATTGATTTATTAGCTATCCTAAGTCCTTAGGTCGGAAAAATAGCACGCGAGCACATAGAAATACGCGAAGCTTGTAGAAGAATCAGTTATTCGCAAACTTACTATTGATCGAGAAACTGTGTTGTCGTGTGTGGATATAGAACGATTGAGAATGTTTAAGGAGGTTGGAGCGTTACCCACAATCCAAGATTAAAAAAATATATAGATTATTGTCCAGACTATACTGAATCTTTACGAATTTTTTGAATTTTTTTTTTCACCACAAAACACCAGAGCTAGATGGTTCAATGTATGTAATTTTACGTGCGGTAAGATGGGCAAGACGTTCACGCTACGAGTGAGGTATTTTTTTTCGCTAATTACCACTAAGATAAACCATTTTCAACATCGGATTAACTTGAACTAAACCTTTGTAAACATTGAAAAAAAAAAATTAAAACCTATCTTGCTCATCGAAAACTATATGTATTCAATATTGAACCATCAAGGTTTGATAAAAGATTACGAATCTTGTAAATCTTTTAATCGACAAAATAATTCTAAAGAGTGGTAATCTAATAAAAGATTCCCACTCTTTCATAATAATCATAAATAATGTTATACTTTGTCAAGCTGGTAAAAACACAACAGTCAATGTTTCACGTAATCAAAGTATGAATAATTAATTAAATAACAAATTTATTTTAAAAAACCACGTTTTTAAAACGGACTAAAAAGTTTAAAAGAATTTTTCGTAGCTCCATACAGATTTATAACTCAATACAGATTGTACTGAAAATTTGTGATTGTGAATTTTTAATAGCTATGAAAATAATTCTAAGATTTAAAACGAAATACGTGGGGCGCATGCAATAGATAATAGTGAGGAGTGTAGGGCGTAGCTGTCGTTGAGAAGACTCATACAACAGTTCATATCGTTTGCAGTGCAAAAAAATTGTTAGTTACTTAGGTGAACTATTCATGCATCAATTGTCTTTTGCATACGCCCCACGTTTTTCGTTTTAAATCTTACAATTATTTTCATAGCTATTAAAAATTCACAATCACAAATTTTTAGGTCAATCTGTATTGGGTTATGAATCTGTATCGGGTTATAGATCTGTATGGGGCTACGAGAAATTGTTTTATACTTTTTAGTCCGTTTTAAAAACGTGGTTTTTTTTAAATAAATTTTTTAATTTATTCTTTATTTTCTGCTTTTTAGTGTTGTGTTTGTGAAATTTTGCAATCTATTTTAAACACCTTGATGAGATTATGACGGAGACATGTGGCAAATTTCAGGTTTACTTCAGTTTTTCTTTACCTGATTATATCTGAAATAGAAATAACTTAAGTTGGATAGCTGTCTCCTTGACCATCGTAGAAATTGTCCCTAATGCACTATTCACTATTAATTATTATTTTTTCTTTTTCACTAAACTATATTTATTTCTTAATTTTTTTCACAACTTTTTTCCTCTTTTTCTCTTTCTCTCTTACACTTTTTTTTATATTTATATTTATCTTGTCTGCCAGTTTGTTTGTTTGTCATCCCTTTCTGAGCTATGTTTGAAGTTTCACGCTTAAATAGACAAACAAACGGTAGTCTTAATCATTCTTGTTTGAGCATGATGAAGTGTGTCACAAACAAGGCGAGAGATATTTTCATCAGCTGTCGATGTTTAGAAACGATTGCAAAATTTGTACCGAACAAACAAACAAACAAACAGACAAGCAAGCGAGTTAATATTGCATTGTCATCCAGTTCTGAGCTATGTTTAAAGTTTCAAGTCTCTAGCTCATCCGGAAGTTAGTTTAAAATCGATTGCAAAATTTGTACCGAACAAACAGACAGGCAAGAAAGCGAGCTAATAAAAATGTGGTAAAATCCATAATTTTCCTCTTTTAATTATATATTTTATGAAATCTTAGCATTTTTCTGGGGTTTATTGAAAAAATAATCTGTCATTTGTCTCAACTGGACCGCTCTAACCTCCTTGAACACGGCCCCATCGTCCATAAAAATGGAAAATTGCAATGATTTTTTTTCTCCAAACAAAATCATGAGTCGGTATTTTAATAAGTTGGCTCTTATTTTTTCAATAATTTGTCACGTACTGAAGTGCACTGCAATAACTTTACTTATTGAAACTGTTCCGAATTGTTGTTTTTGAAAAATTATCTTTTGTATTGAACTCTTTTTTTTTTGGTTGAACCGTATATTCACAGATAAATTTTGACAAATTTCATTAGCCTCTTGTTTTTGTCTGTCTTTTTATTCCGGCGTGGGATCTTTGCCCATCAGCATTACTGATTCCTTTTTCAATTATACAAATGGCTTTTTGTTCCCTTTCGGCTAAGTTGTCTCTGGCTTTAGCAAAAAATACGCCTTAAACGATTTACTAAGCTCAAGGTATTGAGATCGAAACAAGGGCGGTAAAGAGAAAAAGAGTGGGAGAGAGAGAGAGAGAGAGAGAGAGAGAGAGAGAGAGAGAGAGAGAGAGAATTTCGAAAATTTCTGTCCCAAGGCAATAACAAACTGCAAATGATATTTTTTCCTCATTTCGTTTTGTCACCGTTCCGAAAAATATTCCTAACGTTAGAAGCAGTTTCGAGATTTCATAGCCGCTCGAATATTGTAAACGTTGCAACTTCTGGAATAGCATTTTCTCCCATAGCGCAAATTCCGAATAGTTTGGAAGGCCACTGAAGATTTCGCCATAAAATACCTGCACAAAATTTAATTTCGCAACCTGCACACGTTAGGAAAAAAATCTTGCAAATAAATTGTAACAAAAAAAACTCCGAGTACGTCGCCATGTTCAAGCAAAAGCAAACAATCGGAAATTTCATTAGGAATCCTCAGCACGGCCGTCAAATTAAATTTGGCTGTAAATAAAATCACAAAAAAACGTCGTTCGTCGCGGTGCGCTCGCTCAGAGTCCGCCCGGGAAAAACGTCATTGAGATAGAATTTCCAGAAGGATACGAGGTAGAAAAAATATGATGTTATTTATGGAATCTTTATAAATAAAAGTGCAAAAGGATTATTGCTCCGCGAGTCTGTGCGCTGGCGCGAAGGCGATCTATAGCGGAAAGCTGATGTGGTTAGGTCTTGCCAGCCCTGTCCAAGCTCCAAGCCCCAGCCATGCCGCAGCTAGGAGTGAGCTTCTCCAGCATCCTCTCTATACCAACAGCTCCCGCTTTCCTCGTCATCACCACCCCACCCCCGCACCCCTCTCCCTTGCTTTCACTCACTCTCTCCCGTTTTCCCTTCTGGCTCTATCGATTTAGGAAGGTACAACACGCCCGACCTACACGCTTTTCCGCGTGTATAACCTTGGACGAATGATTGCAGCGTAGAGATGAGGGCTCATATACCGACCTATATTTCTCACCCTCCACCGGTTCACGTTTATAGTACACCCGAGTTACGTGAAACGTTCGACACAATAATCTCGAGAGAGCCATAAGCAGTACTTCAGTCGGTCTAATGTTCTGGAATATACCTAGCCCATGTCCAACCAACAGCGTGTCGATACATTGGCGTAGCCAGGATTTTTCTTGGGGGTGAGCCCAGGAGGGGCCTGACTGACAAGAATTGGTTTTGTTCAAAATCATCGTTTTTTTTTATAAATAAAATTTACATAATAGTCGATAATCGCGTAACACGTGTGAAGTATGAAAGTTGCTTTAACCCTTTTTGGTCACACTTCCAAATTCAATCGCGGTGGTCACACTTGGGTCGATTCTACCCAGTCAGTTTTCAAAAAAGTATTGTTACCAAACTATCCGTCCGAAAAGGTTAAAAAAAATTACGGAACATGCTTTGAACTTTCTAGATGATGTACGAAAAATTTATTTATAAGAAATAAAATGGCGACATGTTAAAAAAAATGCATAAAGAGGTGAAAACGCAAAAAAGACACTTTTTCGCTCAAAAAATCACAATTCCGTGAATTTTCAACATTTTTACCTAAAATTTGGACGTGATACTCCTTAGATATGCTACTTTTGGGAAAAACAAATAGTAGCTTAGTGCGCGTTCCAAAAATGGTATTCCGACATGTGACTCCAGGTAAGATGATGAATACAGTCCCATGCGAAGCCGGGAACTATTATATATTTACGCTAAAAATTCATCGACGAGTCGATTCCACCCAGGGTGACCACGAAGGGCTAATCACACGTTTATCTTAACATTAATATCAAACTCTTGCAATACCTTAAAAAAATAATCAACCAATTCATCATTCGCTAATCCAGTTACCTGTCTTCAAACTTTACTTTCAGTAGGTACTCAATCGAATAAGTCTTAGTTTTCAATTTTTTTCTCTGCGAATCGGCCCAACGCTCTTTCAGCTGGAATTTAGTTTTAACAATGAAATTCTTCATGCTCAGCAGTGACATATGAGAGAATCGTTCCTGAAGCATTGTGCTTCTAAGCTACATTTTCATTCGCCGCATGGTGGAAAAACTTATGTCACAGCCGACGAAGCTCACTAGGAGTACTACTGCTGCTTGGAAAAGTTTGTATAAGTTAGGGCAGTACTCCTTTTTACTAAGCTCTCTTAAAGAAACATTCCATTGTGACTGGCTTTAAAATTGCTGATTTTTGTGGTTTTTTTTTTTAAATAAAATTAGATAATCAGTCCTTTTTTTCGTTTATTCAAATGACTTATGTTGTACATAAAAATATTTTTTAATGTTTTAGTTTTACTTTTTATATCATCTTTTTAGCCAGTGCTAAATGATGCCTAACAAAAATAGCGCCTGACGGTGGAATATCCTACTCTTCCAAAAATTGTTTGAAAGAAAAAAACCACAAAGATGATTAATCAGTATGAAAATCTGTAGAGGTGTACGAAGGATTTTTTTTTCGATGAAAATAAAAATAGTGGTCATTTCAACATTGAGTGTCAAATTGGGCCTTTTGCGACTGTTTTTCGTTAAAAAAAAAGTAAAAATGAAAAATAAAAAAAACGCTTCCGTACGAAGTTAAGGAATGGGGTGAAGAATGATGGAGCAAAACTTGAGATGGATAGCTCCAAAAATCTTCGTTTAAAATCTTCCACCCCATTTGAAAAACGACGTTCCAAGAAAAACGTCGTTCACCAGCGCCAGGTCTCACGCAACTAGTCGAATCCCTTTTTCTAAGGACGGCTCTAGCGACCGGTATAATTCGAATTTCGGAACCAAAATTTACCAGCATGTTTACAAAAGTCCATCTTTTCGGATAATGCAACAAAAACGAAATTCAACAAATTTTACACTGGAATGGGCGCTTAAATTTTCAGCATTTATTTCATCATTTTTAAATTAAAGTATTTTTTTCATGACCATCGCTTCAGCTTCTAAGACTGACGTATGAATTATTAAGATTTTTCTATAATTATTGGCGAAATCCTCTCTGCTAGTCATATCCTTTTTCAAAAAAGCACCAACTGGAAAGGAAGTAGTTCAACTTTCATTAAATTATTTGTTTATGCTTGCTTGGGTGAATATTAAATAAATTTAATCGTTTGTTTGACTTCAATTATTTTGGATCGTTTTTTTCCGGGAGGATTCCGGGAGGATATGTACAGATATACGCATATGTGTACACGATAGAATATGGAACCTAATTATTCACGTATCCCTTCAACCCATGATATATCCATCCCCGTTAGACTTGCCCTGGGCATTTACTCATCTGTATGAAACAGTTAGCTCCCTATACAAAGACTGGAGAACGCAAGCTGTTATTGTGCATACGAATCTCACGCTGCACGTGATTACACGTGTACAATTTGCACCTGTGAGAAGGAACAATACCCCTGGATGTACCAGCTCTTGTTATTCGAATTGAAATATGCCTAGCATAACATCCATGCCTCGTGTAGTCCAATTGTTTGTGTCAGACACTATCAACAGAATATATGCTTGCGCGGGCACACTTGATGTTGTCATTGAGGGAGGAAATACATGTAGCGGCATCAAAGAATCGAATTTTTGTTTTCGTACGTAAAATGCTAGAAGCTGATGGCCCGTGAATCGCTGATTAGCCGGTAAGTCACTGAAATCATTGAGCTTTCGTAGTTCGAAATTTTAAACACGTTTTTCTCATAATTTCGTTTTTTTAAGTTCGTGGGAAACATAACTCTGAAACGAGTTGACAGATCGTGCTAAATCTGTACACACAACTCAATAACAATATTACCTTGGCGTTATACCTACTTGCTTATGAAAATCCCTTTTGAAAAGTACTTTTTTATTGCAAAAAAGAACGAAAATTTTGTGTAAAATTTCAATTTTTTTTTCCTGAAGTATCCCAGTTTTTTAGTTTTCATTTTTTTTTTAACGTTTCGTAGATTTGAGTTCAGCATTTGGATGTCAGAATACTAAAAATTCTTGGCTCATATTTTTCAGATCAATATTGAAGTCGTTGGATTTTCCACAAACGGACAACTGTTGTCAAAACCTTCCTGAAAGACTACGTCATAACGTCGCCAATTTGCAATATTTTGTAATAAAAAAAGTTATTTGAACAGTTTAATTATATAATAAATTCTATCTAAAGTTTCTTAAAGGTAAAACGTTTTGTTTCTTAAAAAAAAGGACAAAAATTCGCTCTTTTTTTGTCGTTTACATGTATTTCCCCTCTTAACATCGGATCCGAAATGAAGGTAGATACGAAGAGCTTGTGATGACCCTCTTTCTTCCTCACAGTGAAAATAATTTTTTCTACTCCGGAAATATTATACGTTCGAAGTATTCTGAAATGACGAGCAATTAGATTTACGAGAGAATGTTCGAAAATGTGCAAGTGCACAGAGCATGACGGAGGAAGGATTCAGAAAAAAAGCACAAATCATAGTTTCTTATATTTTCTTTTTTCTCACAATTATTCCTCGGAGGAAGCTAAACAATTGGAAAATTGGACTTGTTTATAGGAAAGATCTGGTTAACGAAACAGGATGATGACGAAGCGACGTGCGAGTGGCTATTTTTGTACGACTTTTGTCTTTTAATGTTGATTCGTTTAAGGGCTTACATACACCTGAGACGGCTAAAAGTAAGGTTATGTTTAAGATTTTTTTTTGTGTATAAAACTGAATTTTATTAAACAACCATGATATACATTTTAAAGTATGACATTTTATCTAAATTGTATGAAAATTTGGTTAAAAAATTTGAAACGGTAAAAAAGTTACCGTCGTTTGCCTGGTACGTGTTTTTGTTGACAGCGTTTGCAGTACCAGATGTGTCTCTGCCATTTTTGACTAAAAAAAAAATTTGTTTCTTAAAGTAGAGAGATAAAACTAGTACTTATCAAGCCGGAATTTAAAAATTTAATTTTTTCTGGTCATGGCAGTCACTGGAATAAAACAGGGGATTTTTCGCCTCAAAATTTCTCAGTACTTATGATGAAAAAAAAAACTATGCCAGGTATCGAAAAAACGGCTCGATAAGTACTAGATTATTGTGGGAATCATAACTGCAAAACTTGATCCCGGTTGGTTCAGTAGTTGCGGAGATATTTCTGGTACCGATTTTGAAAACACTGTTTCGAGTAAAACGCGTGTAAGGTTTTGAGTACACTTTACGCTGAAATAACTGGTTTATTTTAAACTTACATGAAATGGTTGATTCCTGGGCCATATGACGGATCTTCCTTAGATGTTGACGCTTCCATTAGATCTTTTTTTTTGCTGTGTCAACCTCATTCTTCCTTCTTTTGATGCCCTTGTCGCAGCATCTCCCTGCGCCCTAACCGTTAGTCGTTGCTCACCCGGTCAGTTACAAAACGCTATAACTTCTTCATTACCGCGAATTTCCTTACGAAATTTTCAGGGTAGACACTCAAAGGATAGTACCATACTTTCGAATGAGCACATTTTGAAAAATCGATCTTTATCACCTACCCAGGTGTATGTAAGCCCTTAAGCTTAAGCGCTCTCACGTTCGTCTGGTATTGTTTCGAACCATGGTCACCCGTCTATGTGGAAGATTCTTGTAAAAATGCTTTTGAAACAAGCAAAAAAAGATGACGAACATTGGGCATGCGTCGCGTTGGGTTTTTGGTAATTTTGTCAGTAACGAAGATGATTTGTTTCTGGTCTTTCGGCAGTTCGAAAAGCACGCAGGTCGGAAAAACAATGAGGACATCTTCGTCTTACTAAACGGCAACCGACTCGAAAGACTCAACGTACACAGGGGAGTGATGGAAGAACGGGGAGAAAAAAAAAACGTGCACGACGAAGAAGATATACGACTTTTCTGTTAGGAATTCGCGAAACTCCGACAAACCTGTCCGTCAAAGTCTAATTCTCGTTTGGCAAACACAAGACACGAATGTACAGCAGTAAACAACATTGGAATACTGTGTACGTGCAGGCTCGTGTAAAATCAATGAATTTTCATGAAGAAGCGAGCAAAACGGCTTTACAAGGGGTTAACATTAATTGGAGAGAGAAGCGTACTGTTGTTGTCGTTACTCCCGCTACGGACCTCGAGAGTCATTGATCACCGGCCACGAGTGGGGTCGAGCGAGATTGAATCGAGCGGTTATTGTCCGGCAATTGATCGAGTAGCTGCGATCGAAGACATTCGAATTGGACGTGTCATAACTGGAATAGGATAACGAAATGAAGCTTGGCGACAGCATGGCTCCCATAGAAGGTCAGTCTCGACATTACATTCTGTGCAGAATTTTGTTAAGGGATCATTCCACTTTAGACGACTGAAAAATTACGTATTTTTGGGAATTTTTTGTATGCTTCCTATAAATGATATTGATGTAAATCTTTTTGGGCTTGATAAAATAACTCTTGAAATGTATAAAAAGTTTTTTAAATTCATTTTACAACATTTATCTATCCTTGGTAGCAGCATCCGCATAGCCCCTCGAAAAAAAAAACGATGTCAGCTTCGTTGATGCTATTTCTGTGTAGATTTATCTGAGACACAAAATCAAAAAGATTTGAGTTCAGTATGGTTGTGGCTACGAACTAGAATTATTCATTTAAAAAAAAAAATTCATAAAGAGGTGAAAACGCAAAAAGACACTTTTTCGCTAAAAAAATCATAGTTCCGTGAATTTTCAACATTTGTACCTAAAATTTGGACGTGATACTCCTTAGATATGCTAATTTTTGAAAAAAATAGTAGCATAGTGCGCGTTCTAAGAAAGGTATTTATTCCGACACGCGAAATGGATACATTTTATGGTATGAGGATACTTCGAACTCCATGTAAGATGGTGAATACAGTCCCACTTGTAGCCGGGAATTATTATATATTTACGCCAAAAATTGATCGACGGTTCGATTCTAACCAGGGTGACGACGAAGGGTTAAGATATACTTTTTAAAATGATTTACCCTTTTTTTAAGATGCACTAATTTGGATATCTATATATTTTATTTAGAAAATTCTACGTACAGATTGCGATGAGATCCATGAAGATTCGTATCGGATTCTGTTCGATAATGTGAGAATTTTTTAGGATTCACATTGGATTCGTACATTTCAATGGGTCATCCCATTGGATCCCTATCAGGAAGTAGGGACAAGTATTGGAAACCAATTGGATCGCTACGACAATTTCTGCACGGGATTCTACACACTGATATTTCTATTCTTATATGTCTCATATATCCAGTTTGTACAGAATTGTCAGTGACTCGAATACAAACGAGGTTCCACCCGTTTGTTTTTGTCGAATTTACTCTTTGCTTGTTTCACGCCGAATAGATACCTATTGACCGTTCTCTGTCATTATGTGATAACATAATATCATGGATGAACTAGATAAATGGCCCGGGAAAATTGCTTTCACGATAGTGAAATTATTCCCGATAAATATTTATTGTGCAGCTCGGTAAAATTGTGCCAAGTTTGTTGCAGTTGTGACCACGTGACCTAATTATTGACGGATTTTCTGAATATTTTTTTGCGCATCGTAGCGTTCCGTAGCTCTTTACGTATGCACTATTACGTAATTGTGATATCGAATCGAAACCTCATTAATTTCAAAACCGTTGCGTATTATTCTATTATATATTAAGCAACAGTACTTTACTAATTGCAAGGCCAGTTATCTATACATATAAATTGTTTCGTGACTGGCTGATTGACTGACTGTCAGACAATGCACAGCCTAAACCGCTGAAGATAGAAACATGAAATTCGGAAAATATGTTCCTTAGAAGGCGTGGGGGGAGGAAACGATTTTTCGAAAATCAACTCCTAAGGGGGTGAAATGGGGTGTAAAATTTTGTATGGAAAATTATATTCCTTGCGTGTATCAACTTGAAACTTGCTATAAATAATCTTTAAAACAAACAGTAGAACGCATCTTTCAGGATTTTTTAATCAACCTCTAAGTAGGGGTGCAACCCAAACACCTAATAGATTGAAGCCAAGTTCCACGCAGGTGGAAGCTAGCTACTGAAATTTGACATGCTCTTCGAGTAGCAGCGGAAATATTGGAAATAAAATCTTGTCAATAAAAAAATCGCTTTCCTTTTTTCTTAAACAAATAATTTTATATCAAGCAATTGTACTTGAGAGTTAAATTCTATTCTCGTGAAATATTTCTTATACTTTAACAAAAAATCTGAATTCAAGGGTTACGAAAGTGAAAGGGAGTATCGTTTCAGACGAACGAATGAAAATAACGAAATTATAAAAATGGCGAGTGGCCACGAAATCTTAAAAAAATAATACAAAATGCTACCATATTTTCTTTAAAATTGTCATTTTTCCATCCATAAATTCACGATTTATAGTCTCGCTGCCGTTTATAGTCTCGTTGTGATGTGACCGTGCCGGGTTGATACAAACGCAGCAAAACCACCACAATTATCGAAGATGGTGAACGTATAGTAGTAGATGTACAATATTTCCAGTGTTATATCGAGTAGAGTGCAGTGGTCCATAGGCTGTTTTGGAACGAGCGAGAATAATACAATGAATGGAGAACGCGAAGAGAGAGCGAGAGAGAGAGAGAGAGAGAGAGAGAGAGCAATGAGGAACGGACGGGAAGGAGGATATGACCGAGATAATACGGATGTTACGGAGCCGACTCGTTCAAATTAACGTTGAGCTTGTGTTCATCCATACAGACTTGGCCTCTTTTGCCACTTGTCAATTTAACAATTGACTTGAGCTTCAAAACGGTTATAGCGGACGAGTCATTTCTTTTTCCCCCGCGACAAACCCCGATTACTTCGTTCATCGTATATTCCCTTTTTCACGATCATCTTCCGAAACGCTTTTTTTTCTCTTCATTTCACGCGCCTCCAAGAGTAATGTCGCGATTTCGTTAGAATTCCTGCGAAAAGAGAAGGATAATATAAAGATGAATTATTTGTTATTCATTCTGGCTTGGACTCGAGAAATACATCGATCGATTCACTTCACGTTTCCATTTTCAGCATGCAGTGTGTGGAACGACCTCTGTCCCCGGAAGTCACGGCCTCCGAAAATTGGCGATATACCGAAGTGAGTAAAACGAAAAATTTAATTGTCGTTATTGTCCTTGGACATTTTTCTTTTTCATCCATAAATTCGGGAAATTGCCAGCACTTATTCCCTGTTATTAGGTGCCATTAGTCAACTTAGGAACTTCAATGGCTCTTAAGGTATTCCTTTCACCAACTCGAATATTTAACAATTTATTGATTTTCGTCGAGAATTAAGGAACAATACAATAGCGAGTTATTAAACTTTTAACAAAAAATGACGACTTTAAAAATCGTTTAAGAGAAAGTTATCGTCGAGAGGCATGAAAAATGCATGAACTTCGGGAATGTTTTTTTTTATATAAAATAATTACTTTTAGAAATGGGTTTCAACGTATTTTATTCTTCTATCAATGGAGAGTAAATTTCAATTTTGTTTATAAAAAAAATGACGCTCCACAGCCTTGCCAGTTCATCTTAAACAAAAACGGCTTAAAAATAATTAAAATAGACTAAATTTGGGGGCCCTTATCGTTTTTTGTTTTCTGAAAAACCCCTGTATAACAAAATGGTAGCCGTTTGAAAAAAAAACCCCAATTTTGTGGCCGATCTTTTTTTTTGCTTCAACGGACGAAAAAAAATATTTATAAAACAATTTTTGACAAAAATCGCTTCCTGATGGTCCCGCATATTGAATTTCCCTTTAATTGCATAGAGATTCATGTGAATCGGTTCATCCGTTGAAATTGTAGAGCGCCCCGCTCGCTGAAAAATGCATTTAAAGTTTAACGTTTAGGCTGTAAATTCTAAAATACTTTAGATATGAAAATATCTTTTTACCCACGTGTTCTAAACACTTTAAGAATGAAAATGATGTAAAAAAAATCGAATTTTTCATCGTCATGAACGGTAACCTGCCTTTAACATCTTTCGACTTTAAAAATCGTCTAATTTATATGGCACTTTCTATTTTTTCTTCTATCTAATGATTTATATACTAATTCACTCTAGATGTCTGATATAAACTGGTCTAAGCATGTAAAAATTCGGAATATTCCGTAACAACAATTAAAACAGGGGGTCACCGAATGTTTAAAGTAAATATTGAATTAACAAAACAGAAAAATGTGACTAGCAGAAGAATTTTCATATCCGCGACTTTTCAGAGAACATACAAAAATGTCTAAATCTACAAAATTTATGCGAAATTTTCAATTCCTGTTTGTCCTTGGTTACAATAATTGATTGTAACTTATTTTTATTAGAGACCACGGTGATCAACTAATGATTCAAACGGGCCCTGCTTATGCGCCCACAACATATGGCCCTACGCGAAAGGAATACCTTAATCCTTCGCCACTAAATAACAAATAAGTTATGGCCAAGTTCTTAGACTAATAATTTCTTGTAAATTTTTGTTTAAACCTCTGCAAACATTTGACTGGACAGTTCAACCTAAGCTAAGAAGAACACAGCGCTTCTTGACGGTTAGAAATAATCAATGTCCACATATGCAAGAGAATAATTTCTTGGAATTAGTAAACAAAAATTGTAGAAACATTAAAAACTTTCACGAGATAAAACTCTCCGCTTGACAATTGTACAAGCAAATGGCGCTCTTGAAAGACAACGTTATCAGAAACTAACTCTGTCAAACAAGTCGAGCGATCAATTACTCTTCCATAGATTACCCGTCTCCGGTGACAGCTCTACCGAACAACAATCGCATGGCAATTATATTACGCGTGCACGACGGCTTATATCTTTGTAACAAAATTTTTGTACTGGAAAACGAGGTGCCGGGAATAACTCTACCGATGAAGAATTTTCCTAGCGGACATATCTCTACAAAATGACAGGCCTTGCGAAGGCTTGTTATTTGCATCCTTGTGAAAGAGACGGTTTGCGTTTTGGCAATTTGATTTTCTGTTAGAATTGCCTTTCTGGCGAGCGGATTTTTGGTAATTTTTGTAGATAGATTTTGTCGTTTGGATACTTTTGTCCGGGAGAATGATGAATGTGCTAAATTGTATCATATTTATACATGGCAAAGCGGCGTTGAATTTATATCCGTAGAATTTATTTACAACCGGTATCGCCGTTCTATCTGACCAACCGACAGATTTTCACTGTGGAAAATGTATGTGTAAACAAAGTTTATCGAAGCTTCAGACTTGTTGGGGACTTTTTCATCTCGATGTTGATACGATGATCGCTCAAGGCGTTATTTCTAGTCGCGAATGCCTCGGCGGGTTTTCATCGGGTGTAAAGTTTTCAGCTCGATAGAGCACATCAAAGGGTCTCTCTCTCTCTCTCTCTCTCTCTCTCTCTCTCTCTCTCTCTCTCTCTCTCTCTCTCACACACACACACTCTTTTGCTTCAGGGTACGGCTCAGTCCTGACTATTTCTAGACTGCGAACTTTTCTTCGTCACTCTACTCTCCCTCTATTTATTTACACCATTTTGGTGACTATCCATGCACAATCTCGTACGCCCAGCCAGTTCTTCCACTGCATGTAACAGAACAATTTTTCCAGCGCTACTGTATCGACGTGCAATGTATCGACGACGGCAAACCATTTCGAGTGGAACAAAACTAATCACGGATTTTACGATCTACGTTTAGAAACAGGTGCCTCAGACTTTGGAGTTTTTTTTTTAATTTAATTTTATTGTGTTTAAAAGGTTGCGTCGAGTCTCTAGCTTTCTTTGAGCATTATTCATTGTCCATGATTATCTCTGATCATGGATCATCAATATCGTCCAAAGAGAATATGCAACGTTGAAGCTTTTATTACTACCATAAAGGCACTTTGCATGCTCGTAGCCGGAATTAGGCAGGCGTTTGATTACTTTTGCAGTAACACCGTCAAAGGGAGTTGAAAAATTGAATGACAGATAATAATTACTATCAGAATTTTTGTATCAGGTTATTGCATTGAAACTCGCTGTTCGGCCGCATGCCGAATTGCAAGCTTTGCTTGATGAAAACTCTTCCCAAACACTTAAAGAATTGGCTGAACACCTTAATTTCAATAAGTCAACAGTATTCCAACGTTTGCATGCCATGGGGAAAATACAGAAAGAAAGAAAATAGCTGCCACGCGAACTGAGTAAAAATCCTATTGTGAATCGACTATCCGTGCAGAAATTGTCGTAGGGATCCAATTGGATTCCCATATTTGTGTCTACTTCCTGATAGGAATCCAATGGGTCATCGCATCGGATCCCTATACTAAAACGTCACGATCGTATATTTGATACTGACTGGGATTGTCCAATGTACACGGAGAGAATTAAAAAGTAATTTTTGTCGTGAATTTCACGGTAAAAATGACCGTGATATATTTCAATGTGGTGACAAGTGAGAAAAGCATAATAATTCGTATGCGACAAGTTTTTTTTAACTCACGTTACAGAAAATTTCAAATACGTAGCTAAAATTTTACTATACAAGAAGGGTAACGCGCACGATAATTTTTACCGAGAACACAATACATTTTCCTATAACACTCATTAAATTTTATAATAAATCTTAAAATAACTGTTATAAAGACGATACTTTTTTATAGACATTTTTAAAAGGCATAAAATAATAAAATGCACAGTAAAATTTCGCTGATATTATATATTTTTTAAATTTAAGTTTTGCGTATTTCGTTACACATCAAAATTTACTAGAAAATCTGGTAAAATTGTCTATCTGAAGAAGAAATTTTATTTTATTTTCGTGAAAATCTGTGTTTTACTCAGTAATAATAAGCGAAGTTTCAGGGTTGTCATCTGATTACCGTTACTGCACGGTAATTTTTAACATTTAATTCTCTCCGTGTCGGTGTTACGACTCCGTGAAAAATTTCAAGTCATTCCTCTGAATGATTGTTGTGCAATTAATTATTGAAGTTAGGCTCTTATCCACGGGCGACATAGCAAAAGTTATACGATAACTCGACGACTCTCGCAACATAATAAAAATGCTAAGAATTGAATAGAAATAGTCGGTAAAAATTCTTGACATTTTTATGAATAATTTCAACGAAGAGTGAAGCGTTTTGTTTGTCTCGTTATCGAGATATTTCTGAAATATAACAGAAATTTTTTACTTATTTGCGTAAAACGATAAAGCGCGCTACGACACGTGGCAACGTTGCTATCAAGTCAGTCAATTTGAACAGGCGCCACAATTAGAAACGCACAAACTATTGCTTCCTCGTTATAAATTTCTCACCGCGGTTCCATAAAGAGTAGTTGAATATTTTTTTCAGTATTGTTTTTTTTGTCCCGCATGATTACAAGAGAGAGAAATACAATAAAAAGTGTTTGCAAAAAAGATGATAATTAAAAGCTGTTTATTGCCAATCAAGCAAACTTTACGGATATTTGGCAGAGTAGAGAAAATATTGAGGCCAAGCCGTGTTTTTCTTCATGTTTTATATTTTTCATCCATAATTCCTCTTGACAGAAGCTGCAGTGCATGTGTTTCGACATAATCTTCAAATCAATTATGCGTCGTCCCTCGACTGTGCATTCTTTTTTCCACTCAACTAATTCTTTTGCTGCTTTCCATTTTCTACTTGCTTCAACCGACGATTGTGCTGTTTTCTACTGTGGTTTTTTTGCTTTTCATGTTTTATTTTTCGGCGAACACAAAAACTGAGCTCAGTGCTACAAGCTACTGAAAACTCAATTGCGCGTTTGCCACGTTTCAACTTGTTTAATAACGTATTCGCGTTGTGAACAAACAAAAAACGATAAGTGAAATTTATAAATAGTCAATTATATGCATTCCACATATTTATTAGCTGAAATTTGTTTATTTTACGTAACTGAACATTTGTTCATTCGGTGTTGGCAGCCGTTACATGCGCCTGTGCGTTCTCCTTTTGTCGCCTCCCCCGCAAAGACTCCGAACAATCTTCTTAGGAGATGATTATGGGAAATTTACACTGCTAAAAAAATATTTAATTTGAATAGGATCTATTTAAATCAAATAGGTTTTTTTCTTGTCTCGCGGCCTACTATGACCCTATTTGTTTCAAGTATATTTCTGTATGAGGTCAAGCTATTCTTTTGAAATATTGAGGCGGGCAACCACTTTAGGAGACCGAAGATTAGATGATTTTTTGGATTTTTTTATTGTGAAAAAAACGGTAATTTCCGCAACTCTGACAACAATTTATTCATATTTTCATACATCTCTGGTAATTTTTTCAAGTTATTTCATGCATTAATTAAGGTATAATCCGCTGTGTCCCTTGGCGTGTCCTCATTGTCGTTGTCGATTTGCGGGAATTGTGCAGCTCGCAATTCACATCTGAAATAGTCCAACAAATTTTTATACATTCTTGAGATGTTTTTTAAGAACATGAACCTAAATTTTGAAAAAAAAATTGAGAATTGTATGTTGGCACGTGTTTGAAAAAAAATGATTGATTTTTAGCATTTTTTCCCACCATTTTGCAATAATAAATATGTTCTAAATAATCTAATCTTTCCAACTTTAGGTTCATATTTTAACAAATTATATTATGTAAACGTGTTCCAAATTTGAAGATGATCCATCAATTAGTTTTGAGTTATGATTCCCGCAAATTGAAAAAATGTCGTTTCGAGAAGAACACGTCTAAGGCGGGCAGCTACTTTAGGAGACCGAAAATTAGATGAATTTTTGGATTTTTTTTAATGTGAAAAAAAAACAGAAATTCCGCAACTTTGACAATAATTTATTCACGGCCTTGTCCTTCTAATATACCGTTAGAAGGACAAGGCCGTATATCGTTTTGAAATTTTCAGGGTGTATTCTTAAGATATTTTGCTAACGACTTATGAAATAAAAAAAATGATTTTTTGATGCACTAAAGTGGTTGCCCGCCTTAAATATATTCAAAGTAAATAAATAAAGATTAGTTTCACATAAAATAAATAAAGATAAAATACGATATGTCGCACGAATGCGAGAAAGGAACATAAGTTCATGATATAAAAGTGCGGTGAAGGAAAGTAAAAATATTTTTCTTTTTTTTTCACTAACAAGGCTGTTATGTGAAAAAAAAGAAAGTTATCGTCGTGCTTTTTGTTGACAGGCGCGACTATTTATGTATAGAAAGATTAACCATTTTTCTTAACTGCAGAATGTTAGAACAGTCTTCTAATGAAATGAAATCCATGAGATTTTAGAGAGACTGAATCGTGTACCATTTTTCCGTCTGTCTCTTTTGTTTCATACTACCAGATGAAATCAAATCACAGATTTATTAGGAATAAATAAAATATTTAGTTATTAGACGACATTAAATAGATCTTGATTTAAAGAAATAAATATATTTAAAATAGATCATTTTAATAATGGAATGCAATAGGAAAAAAATTAATTTCATGAAAATCTATTTGAAATTTAAAAAAATCCAATAGTCGCATCTAGTTAATATAAAAGAATTTTTCTGTCAGTGTACAATTTCAGAAAACCTGA
Source organism: Ophion ventricosus (assembly GCA_963932345.1). Taxonomy (NCBI): domain Eukaryota; kingdom Metazoa; phylum Arthropoda; class Insecta; order Hymenoptera; family Ichneumonidae; genus Ophion; species Ophion ventricosus. The sequence continues at coordinate 20,970,655 of OZ010718.1, read as the reverse complement.
TAACTCCCAATGTAATTATGTGAATTCACCAACCATCGAACGCCTAACAATACAAGTTTATAAAGCTACCTACCCAGGGTTTAAGGTCAAATTATAGACAAAGATATATGCAGTCTTTCGTAATTATTCCTCTCGTGCTCCACTTATGTTACTTATCCCGATCACTCATAATCGAACGTTAAAAATTGGCTAATTATTTCAGCAGAGTGACTACGTAAGTCGATAAAGATACAATCGTGGGAGAAAAAAAAAAATACTTGCTCCCCTATCGTGCCATGAAATTTCCACCAGAAATAGCCGTTTCCGTCTATAATTTTCAGAATTCCTTGAAATGCTGGATCGAAATCCGCAATTTCGCGTACATACTTCGTGTATAACGGAGAAAACTTGGCAATTCTCAAGCAACATAGCATTATGCAAATCTTTAAAGTCTTAACGTGGAGAAGTGCAGGATAGATTGCGTGTCAGACTGACTGATACACACTATACTTATCAGCCGATAAATATAGGCCCAAGCTGACCGTATTAGAACCGTGGACAAGCAGGGTTCTCTCCATATACCAGTCGGCAAGTAGTTTGTTAGGTCAGGCATAACAATGATGCGCTCTTGCATCGTTGAATCTTTGACGATTTTCGTGCAGGCAATCGACTTCAAGGCTTCTTCGGCTCTGCCTATCTCGCTCGCTATTCTTCCGGATAAACCACGGTCAAGGTGCATGAATAAAGCTCGCTAGAACTTTTGTCTACACGTGCAACACACACGCGCAAAGAGCACACAATGCGGTTCTCGACCCTCTTCACAAGAATCAGATTATATCGATCCAACACTACTTTCGGCTTTTCAGACACAAGATCGAATTCGAAAATGTATATATTTTTTAAAAAATCGGCAAAGAATTAGTAATGTCGGTTGTAAAAAAATCGGCCATTTATTCGAGAAAATACCAATAAAGTCGCTAATAAATTATTAGCGCTGTGAGGTTTATTATAAACTAGCTTTTACCCGCGGCTTCGCCCGCGTTGCTTTTAACAAAGGTGAACATGTCAGATGATGTTAGATTCGACATTAGTAAAATATTTGTTATTATATGCTATTCTATTTTTATTATATTTATTTTGTTTGTATTCTATAATAATTTGAATTTCATCATTACATTCGATTTGACTCGAATATTATAATTAGAAAAATATTAGATGTCAAATTAGATATTAGTATAATATTTGATATATTATATTCGATTTTAATTATATTTATTTTGTTTGTATTCTATAATAATTTGAATTTCATCATCACATTCGATTTGACTCGAATATTATAATTAGAAAAATATTAGATGTCAAATTAGATATTAGTATAATATTTGATATATTATATTCGATTTTAATTATATTTATTTCGTTTGTATTCTATAATAATTTGAATTTCATCATTACATTCGATTTGACTTGAATATTATAATAAGAAAAATATTAGATGTTAAATTAGATATCAGTAAATTATATGATATTATATTCCATTCTATTTTAATTATATTTATTTCATTTGTATTCTATAATAATTTGAATTTCATCATTACATTCGATTTGACTCGAATATTATAATTAGAAAAATATTAGATGTCAAATTAGATATTAGTATAATATTTGATATATTATATTCGATTTTAATTATATTTATTTTGTTTGCATTCTATAATAATTTGAATTTCATCATTACATTCGATTTGACTCGAATATTATAATTAAAAAAATATTAGATGTTGAATTAGATATTGGTAAAATATATGATGTTATATTCTATTCTATTCTAATTATATTTATTTCGTTTGTATTCTATAATAATTTGAATTCCATCATTACATTCGATTTGACTCGAATATTTTAGTTAGAAGAATATTACATATTACAATGAAAAGTATTCTATGTGTTAATTCAGGTCATAAGCTATCTACATGTTAAATTTCATTTAAATCTGTCAAGCGGTTTGGGCGTGATTGAGTAACAAATAGACGTACATACAGACTTCCAGATTAATAATATTATTTTGGATTTTATTTTATTCTGATCGTTGGGGAATCTTTAAAATAATAGACTCATAAAGCCCTTAATCGATTACTCTGAGGATCAAAACTCTTATTTATGACTTAACGAACCAAAAAAGACTGACATCGATAACTTTTTCTCTCCAGAATATGTAGATTGCCCAAAACAATATTGTTCCACGGTATAAAATAATCAAAGAATCTTTAAGAATATCCCGCGACAATCGCCCGGAAACAAGACGTTACGATGGAGACTTTCGCAAAATCTGTTTGCAACTCATGTACCAACATGAATGCGCAAAAATCTCGTGAATTATAATCCCGTCTCCAAAGTTTCAAGCTGGCGCGTAAAACTTTGTTGCTCGATCAGGTGTCAAAAGTTGTGAAGTATCTTCTCAGATGGGATTCTCTTCGCTTCAACGTTTCGCGCAATTTATTGGTCTTCGACTTTGACATGACGCTCGTGCAAAAATTCGAGACGAAAGATTATTGCAATTTACTATAATTAAAAAAATTTAAAAAAAAAGAGAAATGCATCGTTTAGGAAAATGTCTTTTGTTCTGAAGTTCTCGAGCCATGATCTCTCGGAATTGAGAACAATGAGGAAGTAGTCACGTACGTTGGTGCTCGAGAGAAATAGGTGTCGCGGACGATTCTCACAAGAAGTCTTTTACACGTGAGAATAAAAAAAAGCTCTTATGGACCAAGAGAGAAAGAGGCACTAGAAGGAGCGTAAGGTGGCCAGGGCAACGAAGAAAGAGAGCGAGAGCGAGAGAGAAAGAGTTGGAGAGATGGCGTTGAACAGGAAAAGAGGAAGGACAAGTTTCGAGTGACGTCTGAAAAGAAGACAGAGATTTACAAAAATCGTCTGGGGGGCACCGGAATAGAAAAGAGACACGAGCGCGCGAGATTCAAGTCCAAACTCCGACGGTGTGTCGCGCGCGTGGTTTGTACGACGAAGGCATTGGGTTAAGCGTGGTACACGAGACACCGAGAGAGGCGATGTTGTTATATGGAAAAGGCTTTAGCGGGATTCGTATAGTGGCGGGGGCAACAGTAGGAGAAGTGAGGTTACGGGTTAGAGACGCCACGGACAACGAGGAGAAGAGTGATTGCCACTGCCGCGAGAGTTTCGCTCCGGATGTTGCGCGTGCCGGAACTCACCGCCCGTATAAACGTTATATACGACATAAAAACAAACTGCTTACTCAAAACTTTGTCAATTAAACGACGTGTGTTGTTTTCTTTTACAATCGCGACAATCACGCATTCAACAAGTTCAACGAGATCGTCCACTTGGTTCTTTTTTGTTTTGTTTTTTAATTATATCAACATCGTGCGATGTATTTTGTTGATTGGTCGATCGAGGTTGAACGTATTTCGGATGGCTCCGCGTGGACCTTGACGTTCAAAACTATCCGATGAACGGGAGATTTCCCCGGGTTAAGTGCTGCCAACGCCATAGGCACTAAGTGAGCGGTAATTTTTGGACAGTATTCTTGTCTAGTGGCCTAAATTTAGGGCAATTTTTTCGGGCTTGATAAGATAAAAAAAAATTTGTATTGATTTTTTTTGTAGTCTTTTTATTGTTTCAAGAACTTACGAAACAATTTTTGTGCAAAAAAAAAAAAGTTATGGACCTCTAAACATGGCCGTGAAAAATGGGCTGAGGCGGTTGACATGATTCCGAAGCTCCCATCCATTTGAAAGAGAAATTTAATCAATTTTTTTTTATCAATAGCAACGTCATTAAGGCAGGTACCAAAGGGAAAAAAAATTTAATGGCGATTGTCGAAGAAAAAGTCAATTTTTCGCCGTATTTTTGTCGGTTGAGATTTTTTTTACACAGTGATAATAATAATTTCGCAATACCCATGGTAGAGACGATAGAGGCATATATTCTGAAGATTCATACCAAATTTCAAATCATTCGGTTGAATAGAACTCAAGATTTTATGTTAGCCAGGTTGAAAAAAAAGTCGTTTCGGGACAAACGCGTTTAAGGAGGCTGGAGCGGTCCAGTTGAGTCAAATGACGGTTTACGAGCTTCTTTTCTAATAAATAAAAAAATGCATGCGACGTGTAGGTTTATTCTGTAGATAAAATAAATAATTTTCATAAAATATATAATTAAAGGAGAAAATTATGCATTTTATACTTTGATTACGTGAAAAAAATTTGTTCGTATTTTTTACTTTTCCTCTCTCGCACTCACATAAGCGCCATATATCTCTCGTTTTTTTCCTAAAATGAATTCTGTGATTAAAATTGTCTTTAACGCCTTTTCTACTTTCAAGCTTAATCGAAATATTCCCTTTGTTCGTACAAAGCTTATAGTATGTCTCGTGTTTCTATTTTTCTATACTTGATCCCTTAAGATCTTTTGATATTTCATCACAAACGAAAGAGCAATATTTCTGGACGAATTCATAGAAAGTGCCGAGAGAACAAATGCAACAGTGCAGAAATTAATTCTCTCGGTTTGCCATTATACGTTAATTTGGTTTTTAGGAAATTTCGAGGTACTCGTTTTTTATAAAAAAATTAAGTGTTTATAGAAAGTATAAGCTGGTTTATTTTTATAGAATAATTTATGAAAGATCATTAATAAAATAGTTAATTGAAAGAAAAGTTACCGCTATGATAGGACTATTGAAACTTTATCAAAGCTGTTTACATGGGGAATGGAAATGAAGGTTGCCATGGAGGAGATAGGAGTGGGAGCAATATGGCAAAGGATAAGAGATACGGAGGGCGTAAGAAAAATAATTGAAAGAGCTCTATACGAATAAAAATGGACCAGGAAATACAACAAGACTGGGACAATATTGAGAAATCGACGTATTGTAGGAAGTACAAAAACCGAGAAAAGAAACGGATAGAAATGGAAGAGGGTATGGAGGGAAGAACTAAAGAAACATGGGCCAGGTTAAGATGCGGAAATATAGGAAAAGAAAGTAAAAAGAAAGGAAAAAGAAAGTTTGGAACACCTACTTGAATGCGGGAAAATAAAAGAATAAATGAATAAGGAAGTGGTAGATGGTTTGGAAAAGTGGCTAAGAGGCCACAAGGGGAAGGCACTGAAACGAAAAATTAATAACGAAGTAAAAGGAAAACCGATCAAAGTATTGCGCGAGTATGTAAGATTCTTCGAATGCATGGTAAGAAGGGAAGCAAAAAGTAGAAAAAGGACGAAATATAAATGTTAACAAAAATAAAGAAACCGTGTAAAAGGATGTCAATGTGCCGAGGGAGGAATTTTGTAAAAACCTGCAAGGGTACACGGAGAGAATTAAATGTTAAAAATTACCGTGCAGTAACGGTAACCAGATGACAACCCTGAAACTTCGCTTATTATTACTGAGTAAAACACAGATTTTCACAAAAATAAAATAAAATTTCTTCTTCAGACTGAAAATTTTACCAGATTTTCCAGTAAATTTTCATGTGTAACAAAATACGCAAAACTTAAATTTAAAAACATATATAATATCAGCGAAATTTAACTGTGCATTTTATTATTTTATGCCTTTCAAAAATGTCTATAAAAAAGTATCGTCTTTATAACAGTTACTTTAAGATTTATTATAAAATTTAATGAGTGTTATAGGAAAATGTATTGTGCTCTCGGTAAAAATTATCGTGCGCGCTACCCTTCTTGTATAGTAAAATTTTAGCTACGTATTTGAAATTTTCTGTAACGTGAGTTAAAAAAAAACTTGTCGCATACGAATTATTATGCCTTTCTCACTTCTCACCACATTGAAATATAACACGGTAATTTTTACCGTGAAATTCACGACAAAAATTACTGTTTAATTTTCTCCGTGTATACTTGGAAATAAAGAACTGTACTATACTATAGTTATTTCGATATTTTGATTATAATTTGATTGATTTCTATAATTGATAAAAGATCATTAACGAAATAGTCATTTGTATAAAAAGTAACCTCTCGCATAGGACGATTGAAATGTTTATTTCCAATAACATTTCCATTTATTCTTCGCCCATAAACATTTATTGTCATAAAAGTGGGGATAGAAATCTATAGATAAATATAACCATCGACGTATTTTATATGTTATATTGTATTTTAAAACATTTTACTTCTCTCCTACCGTATGATCGAATGCTTGCCGTCTATCCTTAAAAAAAGCGGGCTTCTATAGCTACTTGCAGTGCAAGTACGACTTTCTATCCAAAGTAATCGGTATCATCGACGTCTTAAAGTAGTGACATTCCAATTATATAATATCGGTGAGTAAATGGAACGGAGCTGGCGCACGTGTATGAAAAAAAAAACAGATAATGATAATAACGACGAGTTTATCGCATATGCGTCGCAGCGGAGTAGCCGATAAAGCGAAAAGCAAAAATATGCACGAGAGTAAAGCATATGGAAAGACCTACGTGACGTGTAATCGGAAATCCATATATTACAAAGAAGTGAACACGCTGTAACGAAATAAATCAACTGAAGTTGTCGCCTTGTAGAAAAAAAAAAAAAAAAATGGAATACAACGCAAGGGAGTGAGAGTGGAGAAGAAGGAAATGCGGTCGAGTGATAAGAATATCACAAATAAAGAGAAAACTATATGTCGTCCTTCAGCAGAGATCATGTACATGAAAACAACGTCAACTGAGGTCAGAATAAGAAGGAAACTTATAATTTCCGATCGTTAATTCGATAAATTTTATTGATAACCGCACCGTATACTTTTCGTTCTCTGGAAAAATAAGGCCGATTACAATCGATCCTCATGAATTCGCCAAGAAACTGTCGCGCAAATGAATTTTTCTATGCAGCAAATGGGGAACGAATCGATGCATCGAATTCGATGTATTTCTAAAGCACATAAATTTCTTCCTCGTCTTTCAGACTAACGCTATTCGATCGGTGATTAAGGTATTCCTTTCGCGAAGGGCCGTATCTTGTGGTCGCATAAGCCAGAGACTTTTTGAATTATTAGTATATTACAGTCGCGCTCAATAAAAATGAGTTACGATCAATTGTTATACCCAACAATGAACTGGAAGGAAATTTTTTTTATACATTTTGTATATTCAGGCATTTTTACACGTTTCTGAAAAGTCGCGGTTACGAAAATTCTTCTGTTAGTCACATTTTTCGAAGTTTCATCATTATTATTTTCTTTAAACATTCGGTGTTTCTCTGTTTCTATTGTCGTTACGTAATCTTCAGACTTTTCCCCCGCGTAGAACCGTTTGGATCATACATCTGGAGTTTTTTCGTGTATAAACTATCAGATAGAAATGTGGCCTGCATGTCATCTCGATAAAGTGCTTTATAAATTGGACGACTTTTAAAGTCGTAATTTTTTTATTAAAAGTTTGGTAACTTGGCTTTACATTTTACCAGTATAGTGGAATATATTTTTACTCAATTGTGAAATCAAAGGAATACTTTAAAGATGCTAGAATTGGACAAAATTTGTTAGACGCGATAGCATTTTTTGGTAATTGCCAAAACCACATTTTGACTTTATTAATTTGGTAACACGTGAATTTGATTCCGAGCGAGAAAATTTCATTTTGTGCACATTAAGGAGGTACGATCATGGGGGTTGGGTCCAACTTGCGGGCCTGAAATTTTTCTATTACGTTGACGAATACGTTATGCACCCTTTGAAAAAATTGGAGCTATATTGACCGTTCAGTTTTTTTCGTAATAAAATTGCAAAGTTGAGGACTTTGAGCTAGCGAAGCACGTCGTCTTATGGAGACGGTCGACCGGAAGTGCGATGATCACGGTTTTGCTACTCACGTATCCAACTAAGGTCGTTGGAAAACTGAAATTTGACAAATTAGACATAATAGATATTGTAAAAAATCGAAAATTCGCACCTTACCGTGTAGTTCAAGCACTAAATTATAAAACGGTTTCAACTTCCGGTTGAATATTATTATAATGACGAAATAGTACCCATAGACTTGCCAACGTCAGGCGTAACAGCTGATTCGTTTGCCGAGCATAACCTAACTCTGTAGCGACAATTTTCGTTGTCGCCGGCTAGCGACAGCCAATCTCATGCACGATCAAAAGAAAGGGAGCCTCTTATTGGCTGTCGGTAGGTAACGATAACGAAAACGGTCGCTATACCGAGTTACAGAATCTCGGTACTGCTTGGAAATCATTGTGAAGACGCCAGAGTCGTTGAGGTTCTAATTTTTCACTTTTTATTAGTAAATATGCAATAAATAAAATATTTACCACAAATTTGGCACTTTGGGATCGACAATATGTATATTCAACCTAAGTTAACATAAATCAGAATACCCCTGGTGTGACATAAATTTAGTCTCTTTGTTGATCCTGAGGGAGTAGTCGTACCTCCTTTTAATAATGTTGGAGCGTTACCCACAATCCAAGATTATTAAAAAAAATATATGTTATTGTCCAGACTATATTGAATCTTTACAAATTTTTTATACATTTTTCACCACCAAACACCAGAGCTAATAAACAGTTTAATGTATGAAATTTTACATGCGGTTAGATGGGCAAGGCGTTCGCGCTACGAGTGAAGTAATTTTTTTTTGCTATGCAGCACCAAAATAAACCAATTTTAACAACGGATTAATGTAAACTAAACCTTTGTAAACATTTGGAAAAAATAAAAACCCATCTTGCCCATCGAAAACCACAAATATTCAATATTGAACCATCAAGGTTTGATAAAAGATTAATTTTTTCAATCTTTTCATATTTTTAATCGTTTTAATCTAATAAAATATTACGACTCTTTCATAATAATCATCAATAATGTTATACTTTTTCAAGCTGGTGGTAACATAACAGTTTTTTTTTCAGTAACCAAAGTAGAAAAATGCATAATTTTCTTCTTTAGTTATATATTTTATAAAACCTTAGCATCTACAGAATAAATTTACACCTCGCATGTATTCTTTATTGAGGTTTATTTTTTTTTTTAACTCATCAACTATCATTCGACTCAACTGTATCGCTTCATCCTCCTTAATCAACTTTATCAATATAGAAACAAAGACATTGGAAAGTTTTTCATCGCCTCGAATGGACATTTTTTTTTTATTAGGCTATACGTTCTGACATTTGGCTCAAGAGTGAAATGGTGCGAAACAGCATGTATTATAAGCTCATCGATTCAAGTGGTACCCTGGGACTGCGTGGTGTCCCAAGTGGTTTAGCGGCGCCAGAGCTCTTTCTACTTATACACACTTGTACGTGCATGTATATAATTATATACATCTGTATATACTATGTATCACTATCTACTCGCTATATCCGTATACTTGAAACTCCTAGTCTCCATGGTGCCTTCGAATCAAGTGGTCGACTCGAGCTCTTGGTACACCCGCTAAATACATATGGACGTATGAAATAATAATGTATGACTCGATGAATCGACTCCTACGCAATCGCTGCTTTACCGCCGTTTTTTTCATTTTATACAATTTGTTTCGTTACATGCCGATAGTATTTCTAGAATATTTGCCGATCTAATAACATCCAAAAGGCTTTGATCAGTTCATCATGGTCTCCGACTGACACTGGATCGGAGCCGGTTTTTTTTTGGCGTTGCGAAATATGTTTTTGGCTGTTCATTATTTTAATCGTGACTTCGCGTTTCTCTTTACGACCGTTCGATCCACGTTCCACCGTGTCTGGAATTTCCTTAATTGACATAAAAATGAAGTAATCTTCAAGAGGGTTATGCTGTATGCTACGTATTTATTCCGGTATGAATCATTTTACTTATTTTTATCTTTTTTTTTTGTGAATAAGCGATTCGGTAGAAGCTTCGACTCTGGAAGTACACCGTTTTTCGTTAATTAATACACACACACACGCGTTATGACCTTTAACTTTTTAATTGGCGGTTTCTGTAACGAGTCAATTAGTCAATTCAATAAATTCTATTTGCGAGTCAATTCAATAAATTCTATTTGCTGATTGGCACTTTGTTAATTTTTCCATCGCGAAAAGCCCCACCATTTTCGGTCTTCATTTTGCAAAAACGTTTACAAAATGAAACTTCTTATCATTCGGAACATCCACCGATGCGCACAATAAACTCATACGCATTTTTCGTAAAAATGTAATATTTTTTAATCGTTTTTTTTTGTAAATTTCATTTCCGAGAAGTTTGCCGGTTTCTGATCTCGAGACACACGCAAAAAATCGAGGCCTTGAAGTTTCGAGTTAATAAATTCGCCGACATTCCGGAGGTGTGGCGGATTTTTTTTTTTTTCTTGAGCATCGTCAGAATCCAATTCTCCTTCATTAAATAAATGTCGATTCTAAAGTGATCTTATCGTCATCAGATCTTTCGTAAAATAATATTCTGTCCCGAATTTATTTAGTTCCAACAAAGCAAAAATTCGTTTAATCTCAATACAAATAATTACCTAAGGCCGGGAATCCGGTTCAATTAAAGATAATATTTATAATAAAAAATAAATTTCCTCCAGCTTCTCTAATAACTAAAAAAAATCAAATTAAAGGTTCGGATGTTGCCTCCAGTGGCAATTAAAAATCTAAATAGAAAAATAGACATAACAATTCGAAACGTTGATAATTTTCCGTCTCTATCAACACTCACACACGTCACCTTGCTAATTTCATTTTTTTTATAAATATTTCTGGATAAAGAAAAGATTTTCGTTTGCGCAGTTGTACTGACGTGCAAGTTTCTCGTGTACGCATATATGTAAAACGGTGTATAAGAGCAAGGAGAGCGAAACATTTTGCGTGACGTGATGCTCGTCACGACAGACACACGGCATTACATCCCGAATGACGCGATGAGCCGACACAACGCGCTTCATTCAAGGAACAAATACGTATTCTGCGTGGTCGTAGCTTAACTGATACACTCTTTTTTATCTTGTATATTTAATAGCGCACGTACTTCACTCATGCAATACCTTTGGATATTATCGTACACTTATCGAGTCGTACTTGAGTTTTATTCGATCAACAACGATGTCGTGAATTGTTCAAATTTTTACAAACAAATTTATAATATCTATTTCTTAATAAATATTATATATATCTATTTATTAATAATAAACTTTTATTATTAATATATAATAAAAGTTTTAGAAACTTTTCCTTTTCACGCGATCGTCAAAGCGTAATATTAAAAAGCTGTTAAAATAATTCGTTGAGTGGGAATAAATTTAAGTATCTTACGTGAGTATATACACGGAGAGAATTAAAAAGTAATTTTTGTCGTGAATTTAACGGTAAAAATTACCGTGATAAATTTCAATGTGGTGACAAGTGAGAAAAGCATAATAATTCGTATGCGACAAGTTTTCTTTAACTCACGTTACAGAAAATTTCAAATACGTAGCTAAAATTTTACTATACAAGAAGGGCAGCGCGCACGATAATTTTTACCGAGAGCACAATACATTTTCCTATAAAACTCATTAAATTTTATAATAAATCTTAAAATAACTGTTATAAAGACGATACTTTTTTATAGACATTTTTGAAAGGCATAAAATAATAAAATGCACAGTAAAATTTCGCTGATATTGTATATTTTTTAAATTTAAGTTTTGCGTATTTTGTTACACATCAAAATTTACTAGAAAATCTGGTAAAATTTTCTATCTGAAGAAGAAATTTTATTTTCGTGAAAATCTGTGTTTTACTCAGTAGTAATAAGCAAAGTTTCAGGGTTGTCATCTGGTTACCGTTACTGCACGGTAATTTTTGACATTTAATTCTCTCCGTGTATGTTTACGTATAGGGACTTTAATAGCCTGGTGTGTCGAGAAGTCTGTATTTTTTTGGCAACATAATCGTTGTACTCTATTGAAAATAAACATTTTTATATCTTTCGAGATTGTTTTTTTAAAAATAACTTCGTGAATAAGCAAAACCCGGGCATCGTCAATGGAGTGCGGAGTTTAGGAAAATATAATGTATGTTCTGTATAGTGAAAAGGATCAATATGAGGAGACAAAAATTGCTAAATACTCCAGCGAGGAAGTCGATTGTAAATATCGTGTTTTTTTTTTTTTTATAAGCGCGAATACTGTACAAAATCTACAGGAGCAGTGATTTCAGGAATGAAAGGGGTTCATAACTGGGACATTTCAAAGATTTGCAATCTCGCTATTTTTGTAGTGGCCAAAGTCCACGTGTCTCATTTGTGCAGAAGTATTACAGTGGTTATTGAAGTGTAAAACGTGATAATATTATCATATATATGGGGAATGGTAAATTAAATTTAAACTTTCTTTTCATTCGAACGAACGAACCAAGAATAGCATTTCCTCTATAGCTTTGAGTGAAAAATATCACGACTTATGCAATTTCTTTATCATTCGTTCCAGCACATTTCAATCGATAATGCTATATTCCTTTTTTTTCCTTCGATCGATAATGGACACTTAATATTTAGGGCAATTAATGTTTTTTTTTTCACGAACGTGCGTGATGTTATTCAACGCATTGGACAGTAAAATTAATGTTTTTCTCGTTGTTATTTCTTTTTTTACTGAGAATCCATGTATAACATTTTTATATAATTTTTTAATTAAAATTAAAATTTTTAATTTTAATTTGAATAAAAAATAAATTAAAAAATATAACATTTTTATAATAATGGCTGTTTTTAAATGCAGCGTTTTTTAAAAAGGCTTACGCCACATTTATGTGCAGGAATAAGTATTTAGCTGTTTGTGAAATGTTTTTCCGTTGTCAGGTCGAAGAAAAATATAAAATCACTATCTCATTTGAGACGCCACTCAAGTGAGGAAAAACATGCATCGGGAATAAAAAAATTCAAACGAAAGTATCGAAATTCGCAGCATCATCCGAGTGATGATGACAGTTTTTTTTTTTTAATCCTCGTTAATCATCATCATTATCATCATATGTAATCGTCACCTCATTTCGAGCTAGGTAATTAAAACAGAGTTTCCACGTTCGGGTAGCTTCGAGAATGAAACGTTTACCTTCGTATTAGAGCATCATTGGAGCATTGCGGATTTATCCTCCGTATTCAGCGACTCGTGTTTCCCTGAAAGGGAAATGACACGCGGTAAACGACCGAGAGACGCGTTTCTCGACATTAAGAACGATCGATGTATCGACTTTTCGCCAGAAAAAGGGCATAAATCTCATGTTATTTGTCGTAACCTTGCGTGGTTACAGAGCTTTTCGTGTGTCAAGAATCGATTTATCTCTCTCGGACTCGTTAGAATCTTCTACCGCTTTGATTTATGACCATTTCGTCGACGTCGATACTCTTTAACGTTTTTGCATCTAAATACGGTAAATGCTCGCTAAAGAATTAGCCATCAAGATAAATAAATAAAAAAAAAGACCCATGAAAAAAAGCATTACCTACGTTGAAAATTCCAAAAGCGTGTTTATCCGCGTTCAATCTCGAATAAAATCGCGTTTTCTCGCCCGATGTGATGATGCGAGTACGAGGGAGCGATAAATAAGAGATGTGAGGTCAGGCAGTCGTGAAGTGCAGGTCGTACTCTAGTCATCGATAAAGATGATAAGAAGCGGGTCGCGAGAAAGAACGTCATCGCGATTTCGTATTGCCTCTGACGCTTACGGAAAATCGGGAATGCCAGATCCACGAGGAATAACATATGTGATGTCTTTTTTTTTAAATTTTTTTTTTAAGCAGGACCGGGAGAGGCATGTTGGGCAAATAAGGCCTTAGTTGTTTGAGAGCGATTATCTGTGAAACAATAAGGATAACAGGAATTTCGTCTACAGACTTTTTTTCCAGATAAATTTCCTATTGACCAAAGTAGGTTTCATTTTTATACGGCAGACTGTTAAGGGGTGAGGGCTACTTGTAACGCCGAAAAAAAACGCTTTTTTCGGGATTTTTTTTTACAGGTTTTATTATTTAGTGACAAATGTTTTCCCCTATGAATAATCAATATTTCTAGTAGCTACAGTAAAGTTTTCATTGAAAAATAATGATAAATAAGCGAGATGCAGTCAGTCTGCGAGGGGTCCAGAAAAAAAGGTGTTTCGCGGTGATCACTGCTGCTCATTACTGGATCATCTGAAACCAAAAAAATTCACGGGGATCATTAGTAAATCATATTAGGCCCAGGATGGACGAAGGGTTAATGAAAATTTCGAATTTTTACAAAATGTCGGATGTTCAAAGTAAAAACTTGTTTTTCGGCCAAAATTTCACTCATATTTTCAGTTATAAAAAAAAAACTATTCACCGCCGATAAAAATCCTTCGTCCATCCAGGGGACAATTATGTACAGAATACGTGGTACAAATTTGAAAACGATCGGTCAAGCCGTTCTGGAGTTACAGTGATCACCGAATTTGAAAACGTGCTTTCGAGAAAAACGCGTTTAAAGTTTTAAGTACAATTTACATGCAAATAAAAAAATTATTTTTGGACTTACATTGAATCGTCTATTCCGGCACCATAAAGTGGACCTTTTCTTCGCCTTAGCAATCGCAGTAGAAGCGATTTTGAGAACAGTAGAAGCAACTTTGAGCGCAGTAGAAGGAACTTTGAGCAGCCGCCTCGTGTCGAGGCGGCTGTGCTCAAAGTTGTATATCTTCATGAATAATGCTCCGATTTGTCTAAAATTTTCAGAGAATACTTTTGAAATGCTATACTTTGAGAAAATGCAAAAAAAACGGTTTTTTGGAAATTGACTAGCTCTCACCCCTCAAGGAATTACAGGGCAATAATTCCAAACTTGCTCAACATGCCCCTCCCTACCCTACGAAATCTACTCTTATTCGATACTTTATTCAATTTTGTGTTATTGTCAAATCCGATAAATAGATAATCCACGAATACATAATTCTTTATCGATAGCTAAATCACAGTCTTTCTTGCCATGGATATTACCGTATAGATTTATTCACTTTAGAATGTGACGAGGGATCTCGCTCATAATATCAAATGGATGACCCATCATGCTTTATCTATACATTCAAAACACTTTCGTGACTGACTGACCCACTGACATATAGACAACGCACTGGCTAAATCGCTGAAGATAAAGATATTAAATTTAGAAGATAAAGGGTGTCTCAAAATAACCTGACGTTTTTATTTAATAATAAAACGTATGATTTATTTGAAAAGTACGAATATTTTTATTTTAATATAAGGTACAAATATGGAGGTTATGAGTGGAAGACGATATCCGATAAATGGCCGTCACGTCCCATTTTGCAAACGTTCACTCTTTTGACGAAATTTTCAATAACATTTTGACATTATTGCGGAATAATTTAATTAAAGGCGCGTCCAATAGCTTCCTTGAGCTCGAGAATGGTCTGTGGATCATTGGCATAGATTTTTCCTTACGGAAAAACCCAAAGAACGAAGTCCAATAGCGTCAAATCGCACGATCTCGGTGGCCAATTCACATCGCCGCGGCGCGAGATAACACGACCATGAAACTTCGTCTGCAATAACTGCATTTTCACAATTTCTATGCGTTGCTCGATCGTATAATTCTTCCTTACTAAATCTCAAGATGCCAGTCGTCAAAGACTAGTACTCTATGTTCGCCACCAAAAAATGGAGCGTAATTTAAAATGTCAGGTCATTATGAGACACCCTTTATGTTCCTTAGAAGGTGTAGAGGTGCACTAAGAAAGGATTTTTCGAAAATCAACTTGAAACTTGAAATTTAGAAGATATGTTCCTTACAAGGTGTAAAGGTGAACTAAGAAAGTATTAATCGAAATACAACTCTTAAGCGGGTGAAATGGGATGTGAAAGTTTTGATGGAAAATTGTATTCCTTGCGTGTATCAACTTGAAACTCGGTACAAATATTCTTCGAGACAAATAATAAAACACATATTTTAGGATTTTCCAAAACAACCCCTAATTAGGGGTAAAAAATTTCATCCAACCAAATGACGTCTCAAATTAACAAAAGTTTTACCAAATATAAGATTGATGTTAAGGCTGCATGTGTGAAAATAATATCAGGTATCTGGCTGAGGTTCTATATTATTCAGTTTGCAATGACTTGTAGAAACTTAAAAATAGAATTGAATGAATAAGAACTTACAGAGTAGTCATAAAATAGCTGATTGTTTCGTTATCTAACGCACTGACGGTTCAACGTTAATAATTGTGCATTGATTCTTGCGGAGTCATGCAAACGATTTGGGCGACTTAGGCCCCTTATGTCACTTATACGATTCTACTGGTACGTATTTTCTTTACTTATGAGTAATGCGTTCAAAGTATAGAGCACGTGACTTAAGGGCGGAGATATATGTAGACGACGAAAAAATAGCCAATTTTTAACCTTTTTTTTTTTAAGGAGTAAGGTTCTACATTTATCAAACTTTGAGTAAAATCTACTAACATTTTACGTAAAGAGAAAATTGATTTTTATTTATTCCGCAACATGTATTCCACCCTTAATATTATATATTTGCGATAAACTTTACTGGAAACGGATAAGGAATATTGAACAGAAAATGATGGAATAGGTGTAATTGCCATGGTAATTTCCCGGTTCCAATTACTATGTACCAATTACCTTGGAATATCCATGAGCTTATGGAGTTAACAGGTTCCCCTGGGTCGTTAGCGACCATTCATATTACACGATCGAATGTGTTAGTTTGCTTGCGTCAGACGAAACATCATCGATCATGTTTTCTGCGCTCTTGAAATATTCTTGAAAATTGAGGAAGGTGTGGCAGAATGGCCCGACGCAAATTTGTTCGTACTAAAAGAAAACCCATAATACACTTTTATGTCCCATGGCATCTTCGAGTATAATGGAATAAATACAACCGAAGTACATTAGGCATCGGTGAGTTGGTTCAGGTGTTAATTAGTAAGGCTAAAAAAAGTACTGACACACAGATATAACTAATTATGTTTATGGTAATACGCGCTCAATTGTAATGCGTTATTCCGGTTAATCCTTTTCATCGCTAGCAGGAAATTCGATATTGCTGATACGGTATTCTTTAATGTGAGAGGGCTTGTTTAAGGGAAGGCTACCGTCAAGAGACATGAACAAAGCATGAACTTTGGGAACTTTTTTTTTATATAACATAAATACTTTTGGTAATGGGTTTCAACGTATTTTATTCTTCTATCAATAGAGTGTAAATTCTAATTTTATTTACAAAAAAATTTCCAAAATGGCGGCTCCAGCTCCCGTCAAATAAAGCCATGCACGGCGTGTTTTGGTCTGTGCGGGGCGCTC
The DNA here is from genome assembly GCA_963932345.1 of Ophion ventricosus. NCBI lineage: Eukaryota > Metazoa > Arthropoda > Insecta > Hymenoptera > Ichneumonidae > Ophion > Ophion ventricosus. The sequence goes on along the minus strand of OZ010718.1, from coordinate 20,953,389 downwards.
TACATTCATGCCAGTTAATCTTAAACAAAACAGGGTTAAAAGTGATTAAAATAGACTAAATTTGGGAGGCCTTACCGCTTTTTGTTTTCTGAAAAACCCCTGGATAACAAAATGGCAGCCGTTTGAAAAAAAACCCAATCTTATTGCTCTATTTTGTCAAAAAAAATTTGACAAAAATCCCTTCCCGATGGCGCCGCAAATTAAATTTCCTTTCAATTGCGCAGAGATTCTTGTGAATCGGTTCATTCGTTGAAACTGTACAGCGCCCCGTGCGCTGAAAAATGCTGTTTCCAGAAAAACGTATTTAACCCTTCGTGGTCACACTTCCAAATTTAATCGCGGTGATCACAGTTGGGTCGATTCTACCCAGTCAGTTTTCAAAAAAGTATCGTGAACAAACTATCGGTCCGAAGTGGTTCAAAAAATTACGGAACATGCTTTGAACTATCTAGATAATGTAAGAAAAATTTATTTATAAGACGTAAAATGGCGACAGGTTAAAAAAAAATCATAAAGAGGTGAAAACGCAAAAAAAGACACTTTTTCGCTAAAAAAATCATAGTTCCGTGAATTTTTAACATTTATACCTAAAATTTGGACGTGATACTCCTTGGATATGCTAGTTTTGGAAGAAAATAGTAGCATAGTGCGCGTTCCGAAAAGTGGTATTTATTCCGACATGTGAAGAGGGTAAATTTTATGGTATGAGGATACTTCAAACCTCAGGTAAGATGGTGAATACAGTTCCATTCGAAGCCGGGAACTATTATATTAATATTTACGCCAAAAATTGATCGACGGGTCGATTCTACCCAGGGTGACCACGAAGGGTTAAAGTTTAACGTTTAGGCTGTAAATTCTAAAATACTTTCGATATGAAAATATCCTTTTACCCACGTGTTCTAAACACTATAAGGATGCATATTGTGTTAAAAAAAATCGAGTTTGTCATCGTCATAAACGGTAACCTGCCCTTAATATGACAAGAATTATTTTCACACCTCCCTGAGTTCACTTAGTCAAACGTCAAAGCCGCCGAGCACCCTGCCTGCGGACTGTTTTGATTATCGCTTACTCGTCTAGCTAATTTTTACTTTAATCTCTGTTATTTCCATTTCCCTCACCCAGTTTCTTTCCCTCAATCTCTCGCTTCCTCTCGCTCTACTTATGCACAATATCTTTTCTCGCAGATTGTCGCCTCGCAAACTGCAGGTGCGTGCGGTAACTTGCAATATTACGTCGATGTAATTCTATGAAACCGCTAAATGCAGACTATAATGCGCACATTCATGGCGAGATCGAGTTTTGTCCGCAGCTGCTTACGGCCAGCAATAATAGTCCTCACCGACTTGTCGCTTGGGCAATGACACATTTTTGTTAACTTTTTTCCTCTCTCTGCGTATATGCGCGAAATATACCGGTTAATGAACGCAACGCACTTATAAGACGGTTTCCTCGGGATTTGCGGATATTTCATTCGATTTCTGAATTGTTTATCTCACGTATTTTTTCTCTAACAGTATTTGCCAATGTGGCCGAACTATATTCGGAAATATCAAAGAATCGCTCTTAGAACATGTTATCACAGAGGTAATTTTAACTAAAGCTTCTGTAATTCAAGTATAATCCCTTGAAATAAAAGGCTTCCAGCTTCGCTTTGTATGATTGAAATAAGTAGACGACTTTAAAAAAAATTCATTTCCTTGGAAATTAAGGCAATAATACGGATTTGAAAAGATTTTTTAAACGAAATATATTGTTTAAGGTATTACTGGATGGACCTTCGGGCAAAAAGTTAGTCCAAAATGGGCGAATCGTGGATTTACAAGACTAGATATCATAATTAGATATTAGAAATATTTAATTCGATAATAAATTAATACTTAGAAATGTTAAATGTTCACTTTTTTTTTTCGACGATATTAGCGTGTGCTTGACTGAGGTTTTGTCAGTGACTGTACATCTGTTTCAACTGTCCAACAAAAAAATTCTCAATTTTAATATTCAATTAATACGGTCGGATCATATGATTATCAATAATTACCCAAAAACTCAATATATATTGAGTTTTCCAATGATTGCTATTAATTCATCGTTAAAAAAGGCGATACTCCTCATTACTTTAATTAATTTCTCGACAATTACTAAGTCGATTTATTTGAAACTTAGCATAATCAATCGCTTGATTCTAAATCTTGATGACATAATATTTTGAGAATTTACGGCGATTTAGTTCCATTCGTATTGTAACTACTCACGCCTGCAGAAGGTGTTTTCCCATAATCGACCGTGTTGAATTCATATGTTTCTAACCACTAAATGATTTAGTGAAAATTCTAAAATAGTGAAAATAAATATGTAAAATAAGTAAATAAAATATAAGTAAATAAATAATAAGTAAAAAAATGTAAAATGATGAAAATAATGAAAATAAATAATGAATGAAAATTCTAAAATAATGAATGAGACATAAAATTCTATTAAGAACTATAATTCCTCAAATTTTCAAGAATTTTGGCGATTTTTTAATATCAGTCCAGTAATATCTTAATTCTAACTTCTGAAGACATCGCGAGAGATATAAACGAATCACTGGAAAATGCCTAAAATTCCATTCGCGTAGGACTTGATGCGGTTGTTGAGATTTTTAATTAAAGTATTCATTATAAGCAATATTCCAGCCTGGAGGAGGGAATAAAAAAGAACGTGAAAGTTGCGTAATGCATTCAATTAAACAATACATTAATTATTAATAATGAGAATTTACGTGTATGACACCTTTGTTGACAGACACGTGGCAGTTGACGAGGAGTCCCCGGGTTGTTCGTCGTCGAGATCACTTGGTCAGTCCAACGAGGAAAAATCACGTACATCGATGCTCGAAAGATCGACGAGTTGTCAAACGGAGCGCGGGATATCCAAGGTATCCGAAGCTTTGCCAGTTATTGAAGATTTTCTGAAGCCAACCCTTCCCACGAAGAGTATCGGAAAAACCTCAAAAATTCCCGACGAGAGTATCGACGGATCGTACAAATCCGATGTTTCGATTGACGAAACATTCGCGGTTTCTTTGCCGATTTTCAACGAAATTTCCAAAAATTCATCTACGGAAGACCAGTTAGAAATATTGAAAAAAAATCAGTCAATCCGAGTCGCCGAATCTACCGACCTCCGAGAAAACGAGACATCGTGGGAGGACGATTTACCTGAGAAAATATACGAGGTGAGGAAAGATAGTGCATTGTACATCGATGAAAGAAATATCGAGAGTTTGACGCTACGCGATAGTTTGCTTGGCTCGGTTAATTGCGAAAATGTCGAGGAATTTGGAAATTTGAGACTCTCGAAGCCTCGAGCTAGACGCGAGAGCAGCGGTTATTTCAGCAATCTCGGTACATTCGACGAAGATCGATGGATAGCAAGTACCATGGATCTTGGAAATCAACAAGATCTCATTACAGCGAGAGACATCTCGCGCGAGAGACGGAGATCTTCCACGAAAAATCGACTTCCGTTCACTTGCACTCAACAGCAGCAAGCTGCTCTATCTACGATTGTTCAACCTTGCGGTCAACAGTCTGCGAAAAATCAAAGCCTCGTTTATCCGAGCGCCCACCTAGAGGAAGCCTCGTTGTCACCCTCAGCTAGTGATTTTCCAACGGTTACGAAAGTCTCGCGTCCGGAAATGCCAAATATAGCAGAGCAAACGAGCCTCGAGCTCGAGAAATCCATTAATATTGAGCCTCGAGGCGACTACGATATAAGCATATCATCCAAACACCTGAGCGACGATTTAACGCATAAAACTTCGCAACTTTTTGTGAAAAATGTATCAACGAGGAAGGACGCGATACCTATGAAGAATTGCGCGAACAACAGCGAAGGAACGGATGATCTTGTCAAGGAAGTCAGTGGGAAGTCGATAGATTCGGTGAAGAAATTGTCCAACGAGGCGGACGGGGCTAGTCAACGGAGTCCAAAAACTTCCAGTATACAGAAAAGATTTATGGTCGCGCATCAGTACAGCTCGCCCACCATTACGAGTACCGAATTGGAGAGAATAATTGAAAAGCCAAATAGCGAAAATGTAGAGAAAAGGATGATCGAGTTGATGCCCCGAACTGAAAATATTCCGCAATCCCAAACTATAAAGGTCGAGATAGAAGCCGAAGATGACGATGATCAGGTTGTCACGGCGATCTTGGAATCTCAAGATGGAAAAATTCCCTCGACAGATTCGAAAAGATCGTTGCCCAAAGCGATCAAGGTTTATCAACTTTTGTCCACCCAATCGGAGGATCGCGGAGACGATGATGCGCGAATCTTGGATCGTCGAATATCCCTTCAAATAACGAGACAAAATGAGGATGAGATGATTCGCGAGAGTTGCAAGTTTTCCACACCGAAGCAACGACAAAACTGCCTGTCTTTGACGGATGAGAAAAAACTCGTTCATGCTGATAGCGTGCCGATTCTTAAGATTTCCAGCTCATCCGATATAGAGAGTGCAATACCCGAGCATCGAGGTGGCACGATCGTTGACGCCGGCCAGTCTGCAATGCTGAAGTTATTATCTACAGCGAGTGGATCGAGTGTTCACAACGATGAACGATTGAGTGTCGTTGACAAGCCATCGGGCTCGTCGATTGCCGGTATCAGACCGATTTATCCCTACTGCCCTTATTCCCCGTACGCCAGCCCTCAGGGATCGCCAAGAACTAATCGAAGGAGACCGTTGCGAGAGAGCAGAAGAGTCTCGATTGACAGCAGGCAGGGTGCGTTACAGCTGAATCAGTACAAACTTCTGAACAACATTGGCCAAGTAAGTTGAGCTAATGGTATTGATATCAAGTCCATGAAAGACTGTGGGGTTTTTAGTAAATGGGCACTAAGAGCATATTTCTGTTTTTACATTTCATTACACTGTTTCCAACTATCGTAATACTAAGTCAGACTTATCAACATTAATCATGAATGACTTATCGGAGACAAATTCATGTTTTTTACTAGTGTTTTATCAGTTCATTATCAGTTCGTACAGTCTGTTTGACAAAAGCATGTACGGCTACATCTATCTTCTATATATATAAAAGCGAAATACCACTGACTGGCTGACTGATTAATCACGAAGTTTCAGAAACTATAAAGCCTCCAAACTCGAAATTTGGCAGGTAAGGTTTTTATAGAGTGTTGTCGTTTTTGCGTTATTTTTCAAATGGTCTCTTTTTTTTTAAATCAAAATATCTTTAAAAAAAAATCGTACGAAGCTTTAAAAAAAAAAATTGAAGCTTGAGGTTCCCCCTTTATGATTCCGGTCAACGAAGTGCATAAAAAAAATTTAGTTTGTAAACGGGGTCCACCAGAAAGGGAACAAAAAAAAAGGCGAAAGATGGTCGTTTTCGGAAAAGGCTACTAGTCGTAAAAAAATAGTAAAAAATTTTCAAAAAAAAAAGGAATGAAGATCAATTCCTCCCCTTCAAAATGCCGTTTATTATAATAAATTCATTTATGTTAACTATCGGCGAAATGGCATAAAAAATCGTTCCGAAACTTTTTTGAATTTTTGTCCGGAAACTTTTCGCCGGTAGTGTATATTCTTCAAAACAAATAATAAGAGGGCATATTTTAGGATTTTTTACAACAACTCTTAATTAAATTAACTCTAATTTAAAAAGAACTCTTAATTAGTCCAACGAGGTGTTGAAGTTTGTATGGGAAAATAAAATTCTCAGCTTCTATCTCAATGAAATTCGGAAGATATGTTCCTTAAAGTGCGTAGAGGTGTAGTAAGAAGGGCTTTTTAGAAAGTCAACCTCTAAGAGGATAAAATGGGATGTAAAAGTTTGTATGGAACATTGTAGTCTTTCCGTGCATCAACTTGAAACTCGGTATAAATATTCTTCAAAACGAATAATAAAATGCATATTTCAGGATTTTTTGAAACAACCCCCAATACGGGGTGCAAACTTCTAATGAAGTTTCTATGGAATAAATTCTACGCGGGCAAAGCCGTTGGCGAAAGTTATTTTTTTTTAAATTAAATACTCATAATAGAATAATCTTACAATCAATAACAGATAAAAGACTCATTTGGGCGAAAGAAAGTTTGGTACGCGATTGGGACAACGTAATTTTTTCAGACGAAGCTTCTTTTTTGGCACTTCCTTCTATCAATCATACCTGGTCTACCCACGCCAATAGAGACCAAAGATTTGGAACTTTAAGCAATTATTCCGACAGATTTGACTCATGTGGTTTGACAACAGACCTTTGTCACCAGATTATGCCATGAAATTAGTGGAACGTATGCCTCGGCCATACGAGGCGATTATTAATAGTGGAGACGACTGAACTACTTATTAATAACAAAACATCACGATTTATATCACGTAGTGTGTGTGTATTTTTTTTCAATACCTTCTTCCAAATAGTTTGTGAGTTTGGCCGTACACGCTTTTGTCAAACAGATTGTATCTAAATCGTATTCACACTTTCAAAATCGATAGATTCACCCTATTTCATAAGAATTATTAGACCGGTTTTGAACACAAAACTTACAGTGCGTCAATCGTTTTCAGGGCTCGTACGGAATTGTGAAGTTGGCGTACAACGAGGAAGACGATACACACTACGCAATGAAGATTCTGAGCAAAAAGAAGCTCATGAAGAAGGCCGGAATATTTGGTAGGATAGCGCCCGGCCGAAAGGGTAGTACGAATCCATTGGCGAAAGTTTATCGTGAAATCGCATTATTAAAGAAACTCGATCATCCGAACGTTGTGAAACTCGTCGAGGTACTCGATGATCCTGATGAAGATAATCTTTATCTTGTCTTCGAGCTTGTTCAAAGAGGCGAAGTGTTGCAACTGCCCACTGACAAACCACTTGATGAAGAGACTGCTAGAAAATATTTCCGCGACGTTGTCATGGGCGTTGAGTATCGTAAGTTTATCTATATACAGATATCAAAATCAACTTTAAAATACAGTGAAAAAAAAACATTCGTTGCATGGGCGGATCCTGTATACACGGACTGCAATCAATATTTTGCCAAACAGCAATCTTTTTTTTTTATCAAACCGACCATGTTTTTTTCAGACGCGAATCGCCAATCGAATAACTATAGATTTTTCTTGCACTGATCGAACATTTTCGCGTAGCTCCTTGATTGTAGAATTCGTCCGAATAACTAAATGTTTCTTTTTTCACTGTTTCGCTGTTTTAGTTATTTTCATATATTGATGGAGCGTAGCTGATTTGAGGGGACACTAATAAGTACCATCGAATTCAAAGTCAGTAACGTCATTAGAACTAAAAAAGTAGCAAAACTGAAAATAGTGCAAAAAAAAAACATTTTTTAAAACGGTTTTTATTTTTTTACAATGGTGCACCAAGTCGATAAAATTTAAAAAAAACGAGAGTGAAGGTACCTAGAAAACCAGTATTTTGCGACAAGTTCATAACTGTACCTCGAAAAGAACACATTGAAATGGCCATTTGCATTTTTCTTTTCTTTATGAAAATTCAAGTTCAGCTTTGGAATATTTCAAAAGTTATTTGATTGATGTGTTTTGTCGATAAGTAATTAAAAAAAAATCAACAAGAGTCCACCATAAATATCCAAGTTGAACAAAAAATAAAAACTAGGATTTACATTTTTTTCAATTGTTCAGAAAATAATTGGGTTAGAAAGCTGAAATTTGCAGCAATTTTTTTTAGTAAGGATACTATAGGCTGAGTGTAATTCAACAAATCGCTAGGGGCAGTATCAGTATCCTTACTATGCTCTTTGTTTTTTCTACTATTGGATCGGATTTGAAGAATCCATTGACAACGTGAATTAAAAAACAGTATTTCCGTTAAAAATATATGTTGAAAAATATTACATTTTAAAAAAAAGGGGGGGGGGGGGGGGGGTAAATAATTTCCTTCAAAGCATGCCTAACAGTTTTGCCCTCAATATTGCATTGTAACGTTCGCTTATCCGTTATTTTAATTTCTTCATCGTTTTTGACACCGTATCGACAGTGCACTATCAGCGGATCGTACATCGTGACATAAAGCCGAGTAATTTGTTGGTGGACAGCGAGGGCAGGGTAAAAGTAGCAGATTTGGGCGTAAGCGCCGAATTGCGAGTAGCCGGTGAATTATTATCGGGCTCAGCAGGAACTCCAGCCTTTGCCGCGCCCGAAACAACGACCCCCGGAGCTCAATATTCTGGCACGGTGAGTCTGTTAATATATATATATATATATATTGTGTGTGTGTATGTGTGCGTACACCTGTGTGCCTCTTCCGCCCCAATTGCTCTCTTAACCATTCAATACCTTATCGACACAAACTCATCGATAATGAGTCATTAACATCAACTTTGTAAACAAGAATAAACGAAAAAGTCTTTGTCGAAACAGCTCTGTGACGTTTGGTCGATGGGCGTAACCCTCTATTCTTTGGTGACCGGAAAAGTACCTTGGGACGGTGCGGGAAGCATCATAAGTGTTCAGGCCGCGATACGTGCGGAACCATTGAGATTTCCGGAAAAGCCCCATCTCTCGGTTAACTTGTGTGATTTGGTATCACGAATGCTGGCCAAAGATCCCAACGAAAGGATGAATCTTAGCGAGATAAAGGAAGACTGTTGGTTGACGAAGAACGGATACGAACCTTTGCCAGACGAGATAGAGAATTGTCGTCTACCGGTTACCGTAACCGATGAAGAAGTAGCACGCGTCGTAACCCGTGTTCCAAAACTCGACACTCTAATACTCATCAAGACGATGCTAAAGCAACACAGTTTTCAGGCGAGTATTCCATTTATTCGCGCGAGTCGTCACTTGTATTTATTCGTCGTTGCTTCAACGTGATGAATGACGTTGACGTTTTATTCGCATTTAAACGTCCACAGAATCCCTTTCTACCGAGGAGACCCGCTAGATCAATCGTCGTTACAGCGGCAAACGGATCCACGAAGACCATGACCGAATCGACGAACGATTCAATCACTACCGGTGATAACCTCAAGAGCAAAACCGAGCAATTTCACAATGCGGGCAGAAGCAATTCCGCACCTGACCGTTACGAGTGGCAGCCAAACGGAAGGTTCGTTCGGATCTCCTCATTTTTACGAATTCTCTAGCCACTTTTTCAGAATTCATGTAGCTTCATCGTGCTCGTCCGCGAGCTCGTTACAGTGTCGCAACTCTTTTACAGTTTACCATTCACCGTGCTAACATTCATTTGGGTTAACGGTGTGTACCTTCCTCTCTTGTAATCTTTTCGTATAAAAATCTGAAACAATTTTGCAAAATATAATACAGTGATCACAGTGAAACTTCAGTTATACGTTTCTCAGGGGCACAGCAAGTATGACGGATAAATGGGAATGACGTAGAAGTGAAATACAGTATGAATCTGAAACTCTTTAGCATTTAAAAGTGGCCATTGGTGCATAATTCGCGATGTTTTTTTTAATAGCAGTACCTTTAATATACTAATGTTTGGTTTTCCAAGTGAAAATTTTGATTGGAAGTAATGAAGTAATGAGCCAAATCAATTTTCGTTTAGCATTTTTATTTAATGCGAGTTTGTAACATTGAAGCTTTGACGTTTTAAACTAGTATATCATAGACCTGTTCCTTTTAATAAGAGATGTATGATCACAGTGAAGTACATGCATATCTAGTACGATCGCAGAGTTTTACAGTACAAAAAAACAAAAAATAAAATTGTATAACATTTTTACAAGTATAAAACAATCCTTGTAAAAGTTGTTTTATACTTATCTATTTTTTTGTGCCTCAGAACACTGATTAATGTATGAATGAGTGTTCATTCATCATTTTTCATTTAGTCGATTACTTATCAGTAGTTTTCTCTTCAATACATTTTCGTTATTTTTTGTTTGTTTGGTCCCCTCTCAAATTTGCGTTTTTCAATTTATCCCTTCAGGGGATTCATTCTGATCTCTTGTGGAGGAAACTTGTTGCGTGAAAGAAATATCTTTTCTATTTGCGTTGAGTTAAATATTCTTTTCACACGTGACAAAATATTTTCTAATAAACGAAGAAAATCTTTTCACAGGCAAATATCGAGCGATTCGCTTTTGCCACCGGTGACGGAAGCCTCAAATCAAGAGACGGAGATCGAGAAACGGTGACATTGTGACGTCACTTCATTGATCAGCTTTAAGAGTTTTCAAGGGAGTGGAGGACAAACAATGATGTAATGGAAGGGACGCGTGGACGCACAGCTCGCTCTTCACCCTCCCGTGCTTTCTTAGACCCTCGGTCACTTTCGTTACAATAAGGCTAGTCTGTAAGGCTCGATCCGTGCCTGCGACGCGGATTCGTAATATGTGATTGTAAAAAAAATCGCGAAGATTCTTCGGAAGCAACCAACGAAACCAATCTTCCACTATTACCCATTGCCTTTTTCTTCGTCCTTGATCGTTGATAGTTTGATAAAAAATATATATATATATATATATATATATATATATATATATATATATATATATACAGGGTGGATCAATAACTATTAGCACCTTGGATATCTTCGAAACTATAAGGTTCACAGAAATATTTGCTGAAATGAAATTGCACAGTACGAAAGGGGTCATCCGATAGCGATAATAGTTTTTTGCAGGTGGAGGTACTTCGGACATTTGAAGGTCAACTCCATTTTTTTAAATGGATCGGTATGTTTTCTGTATCATGATAGAGGAGCTTAAAACAAGTTCAACGACTTATAACATAAGGTCATTGAAGTTCATAGAAAGTACAGAAAGGCGATAATACAGTTTCGGTAGTAAATAAAATTATTACGTTCATAGTAAGTAATACCGTTTTATTTACTGATGAGGCAACATTCACAAATCATGGGAACGTTAATTTGCATAACATGCATTTATGGGCAACGGAAAATCCACATTGGCTGCGGCAGGTTGAACACCAGAGACAATGGTCTGTGAATGTATGGCGCGGAATCATAGGTGCTAAAATTATTGGTCCTTTTTTTTATCAATGGAAATTTGAATGGCAACATCTACAGTAATTTTATCAAAGATACATTGGGTCTCTTGCTCGAAGAGTTGCCTTTACTTACACGACAAACCATGTGGTATCAACATGACGGATGTCCAGCACATTATTCATTGATTGCGCGAAGGCAACTCGACGAAAAATTTCGAAATCGTTGAATTGGACGCGGCGGTCCTATATCGTGGCCAGCTCGTTCCCCAGACCTAACACCTTTAGACTCCTTTCTATGGGGAAGATTGAAAGATAAAGTATACAAAGAAGTACCAACTACACTTGACGACATGAAACAAAGAATTATTACAGCCTGTGCATCAACAAGTTTTGACGCTGTAAAACTTGCATGTCAATCAATCGAAAAAAAAATCCAATGTTGCATTGATACTGATGGTCGTCATTTTGAACACTTACTATAAACGTAGTAATTTTATTTACTACCGAAACTGTAAGTATTGTCGTCTTTCTGTCCTTTCTATGACCTTCAATGACCTTATGTTATAGGTCGTTGAACTCGTTTGAAGCTCCTCTTTCATGATACAGAAAAAAAAACATACCGATCCATTAAAAAAAATGGAGTTGACCTTCAAATTTCCGAAGTACCTCCACCTGCAAAAAAAACTATTATCGCTATCGGATGGCCCCTTTCGTACTGTGCAATTTCATTTCAGCAAATATTTCTGTGAACCTTGTAGTTTCGAAGATATCCAAGGTGCTAATAGTTATTGATCCACTCTGTATATATATATATATACATTTTATCTTGCGGCAATGTGTTTTTTTCTCAGCAGATTCATACACCGTTATAATATTTGGATACCATTGTTTGTGATCGGCTGCTGCATTGTTGTTAATATAGTATTAGATTAAAGATAGGCCAAGGTGGAGAAGAATCGATAAGACACTAACTCGACCCTGAACGGATAATTCAGGCTGATTGCCTTTTTAGGTTGAAAAAATCCCAATAAGATATAAAGAAAAAAAATGTAAATCGCATTTGTCGCCTTGTAAATTTTTGAGAGTGCAATTTCATTAATGGAGTCACTAGGGGGACCAGTATCGAGAATTCGAGCTTAGATTTTACGGCCGGAAAGTAATTTATCCAGAAAAATGCACACACACGTACATCACTCGCTGAATTCAGGTCATTGAATTTTTCCTCAAAGGCTATCTATATATCTATATATATTTATGAGAAAATATATGCGCTGAAATGGAAAAAAATTATTTCGGTAGCAATATATTTTAGCGTTGGTACAAAAAATAGACGCCTTTTCATTTTTCATTTCTAATTATAAGGCGTTTTCGTGAGAAACGGCGGTTATATTTTATGTAAGTTTAAAAACGACTCTTGTACAGCTTCAATAATTTACGTAAAATATGTCTTCGATTCGAAAAAAAAGAAGCAAACTTTGATTAAAGATTATAAAAATAGGTATATTTTTTGGCTTATTGCAGTACAAAAACTCCCCAAATATCTTATGTATATTTTACTTGTACCTCGTACAGTTTATTTGAAAACTAACTATATTTTTGTATCATGTGTATTTTAAATCTACATGGGCATCTTTTATATAGGGCGAGGCAACAACTAATAGCAGTAGAAATATTTCTACTGTTATTAGTTGTAGACTAATAGCAGTAGAATAAATACCGTTAGAAGGAATCCTAATATCGTTTTAAAATTTTCAGATTGTATTAAGATATTTTGCTAACGATTTATAAAATATCAAAAAAAAAATGATTTTTTGAAGCATCTAAAGTGGTTGCCCGCCTTAAGTCTGATAGGTTAGAAAAGATTTCTAATGCCAATAGTTGTTGCCTCACCCGGTATTATTCGCCGTCGAAATACAAGTCATTTGTGTAAAAAATATATTTTCGCATGCAAAGTTTATCATTGAGGATCGTTAGTTCTCCCTCTGGGACAACGATTGCGTACAAATTCCAGTAACACGGGTGTGTGTAGGTGTGTGCGCTTGTTATGGGATTCCGACTTATTTTTCGACGTAATCTATAATGTAATTTTAGCGCTGGGCAGTAAGAAAAATCTTGTTTCTACGAGGAGCGTTAAGAATGCCATCTTCCAATACCTTTATATAGGACATTTAGTAAATTATTAGCAGTCGATTTCGCGAGCGATTCGCGATATTATTATTCTTGTGAGGTTAAATTTTTAAAATATGTCGATAAACATGTGCAACGACGTATTTCGTGAGAACGAGAAACAGAAGATAGTACTTTGTAAATTGCTGATTCGCGGTGCGTGTACATATAACGATCTCACATTATTTAGGTGCATTGACACTCCGCGGTCACCCGGGGTCGAAATGACCCAAAGCGCAACTTTAAGCCAAAATTACTATAATTTGTTGGCAGCCACTTTTTATAATAAATCGTTAATTTTTCATAATTGTCGTTCTTTATTTTACTCCGAAATGGCTCTTCAGTTAAAGAATAAATACTTTTTTTTAAACGCCCACCATGGCACTATTTTTTTCCTTAAACTATCATATCTCAAGAGTATCACCCTAAAATTTGATTAAAAAACAATTTAACAATTGCAAGAGTTATGATTTTTTTTGGTAAAGAAGGTTTTTCTTACGCATTGACTCCTTGCTGATTTTTTTCCGGTATTTTAAAATTCGATAAAGATATAATACCGATAATGCCACATTCTAGAATGTTCAAACTAATATCCTGAATTTTTATGAGTCATTCGGAACGATACGGCCGACGCGGCAATCGTTTAAATATGGCTGGGGCCATTGCGACCCCGTCTGTGTGACCAGCGTGTTATAGCCCGAACGTGTGACCGTGAAAGGTTGATGTAGAAACATTGTGATCTCTCACATACGACTTTAAATATTTTTGAATATATATGCACAAAATACTTGTTACGACTTACGCGATTGCGTCATTTTGATTACTGGTGTTACAAAAAATTCACTCGATGTGAGTTCTCGGCGTGTGCACTGCTACAATTTATCATCGTTTACGACGAAAATCCAAGTAAATTTTGCGAAACGATGTTTTTCTGATATTTGCAAGAACAAAAAAAAATGTGACAATGACCTCTACGGGAAAATGTAAGATTTCGTACGGTGAGAATAATCTTGAAAATTAATCGATTACATTTTACTCACACTCAATGCAAGTATTTGATAATTGAAATGAAAATGCAACGATGCAATGTTTTCCCGTAGAAGTAACGTTGAGGCCGCAGAATTAGATTTTTTTATCTTCTACGTCAACTAACAAGCCGATGTTCATTCGATCATTACGGCGATCTCTCTTATTCGTAGCTTTTTTATATCAGACAATCGAGTCTGTAATATTAAATTTAGATACAATGTTACATCGAACGTAAAAAAAGTATGTTGTATGGGGGCCGGTATATATATATATATATACATATGCAGGGTGACCCTCTTATCTCTACCACCCGAAATAACTCGGTAATTATCGACGTCACAAAAAAAAATGTTCCAGACAAAAGTTGTACGGTGTAAACGGGGCCATCAAATGCGACCAATTTTTTTTTATTTCGATGGTAGCGCTGGCGCACAGTGAAGGTCATCTCCACTTTTCTAAATGGAATGGTACATTTTTTTTTCAAACATCTTATGGAGCACCTCAAGCCGCATAAAAAACATTAGGGGGTCAAAGTCGTTCAAGGTCATTCAAGGTCAGTATCGATGATACAAATCTAAATATCTCGGATCACTACCAAATATTAGGTAGTGATCCGAGATATTTGTATTTCATTTTAATAGGTGTTCGAAATTAGCTTGAAATGAGAGCTATCGGAGATCGTAGTCATCGACAACACTTCGAATACCTTCTGTTTATTTACCAACCCGCATTAATCTGTATCGTATGTAGCTGAATCGAGGTTCTCGTTCAGTTTGATTTCGAATTTGGATAAGAGCTATTCATAATTTGAAAATGTACCGGCAATTCGAAAAAGTGGACACGATACTGTGTTACGGTGAAGCAAGAAAAAATTCCACAAGAGCGCGTTTGTTGTATGCTGAGCAATACACGCATCGTCAATGCGTGTAACAGCATCACTCCGGAAAGCATTCTACGATCGAAACAGTGTCTGACTGTCCGACTGCAAAAATGTTTGGAGGCTGGTGAAGGTCATTCTGAACATCTATTGAAATAAAATATTAATTTGAAAATATTTTTGGTATCGATCCAATTTTCATCGATACTGACCTTGAATGACCTTGAACGACTTTGACCCCCCAATGTGTTTTAAGCGGCTTGAGGTGTTCCACAAGATGGTTGAAAAAAATGTACCATTCCATTTAAAGTGGAGGTGACCTTCACTGTGCGTCAGCGCCTCCACCGAAATAAAAAAATTGGTCGCATTTGATGGCCCCATTCACACCGTACAACTTTTGTCTGGAACATTGTTTTGTGACGTTGATAATTACCGAGTTATTTCGGGTGGCAGATATAAGAGGGACACCCTGAATATGCAGGCTGGGGCATTCGAAGTGGGACAGAACAATAGCACTCAAACTATTGGTGACATCTAAGAAAGTTTCAAATGACAGTTGTATCGTTCAAGAAGGACGTCATACGGGACCGTCGTAATTTATTTTTCGGTGGAGGCGCCAAAGCTGCGTCAAGTCCACCTTTTTAAATCGAATCGTGTATGAGGTGTGTAAATTAAGTAATGAGACTGATAAAAAAAAAAAAAAATTATTTGAATAGACAATTCAGTATTGTCTCCCTCAAAATAACTTCCTTGGGAAGCCACACAGTGTTAGAAATGGTTCTTCCAATCCTCATAGCAGTGCTGGAATTCGGATACTGAAATAGCCTTCAGCTGGTCGGTTAAGGCCGTTTGAATGCTTCCGAGTGTCTAAAAATTACGTCCCTTGAGATGATTGTTCAATCTCGAGAAGAGGAAAAAGTCACAAGGACTCAAGTTAAGCGAATAAGGAGGCTGAGGAGCCACAGGAATATTTTTACAGGCCAGAAAACCCGTTTATTTGAAATTGGTGTGTGACAGAAATTTTTCTCATCCCCAATTCATTGTTCAAAATCTGATGAACGATGGTGTGAGTAAAAATCAACTCTTCCCCGATCATTCTGACTGTCAACCGACGATCTGAACGCACAAGATCCCGCATTCTGTCGACATTTTCATCGGTTCTTGACGATGAAGGCCTTCCGTTGCGTGGTTCATTTTCAATCGACTCTCTTCCTTCTGAAAATTCCTTAAACCACTCCTCTCCAATTCCTGTCTCCGTAGGCCTGTCGAAGTTTTGCAAAAGTTTCCGTTGCACTGTGCACAAGTCTGAAGCAAAACCTGATAGTTTGTTGCTCGAAATTGATGTCACTCATTTTTAGAACGCACTAGAAAAAAAACTGTTTCACGAAAAAATATCGCTACGGACAACCAAATGACTCTAGCGAATTGAAACTCGTACTGAAAGCGTATCACATGTTCACCTGTCGACCCTTCAAGTCCCGCGTTCCAAGTGTTGCCAGATCGAACGCTACGTTGCCAGTCTCATTACTTAATTTACACACCTCGTATTTTTTGTTTCATCATTACTGACGTTGAGACGCCTTCAGCGACCTACAATACGTGGTAATTCTAGTCACGCAAGTGTGAAAGTACCCGAAAAAAAACGAATCAGATCGGAATAATTACTTGTAAACAATTTACAAGCCTTGGTTTGATTCAACTTACAGAAGATGCTTGAAATGATGATCCTCGACTTGCGAGCACTTGTTTATTCTCCGATGAAAAGATCGTTTAACTAGAGCCAAAATTTGTGGTGTAATTTGCGCACACGCTCCGCGTATTCCTTCTTTCATATCGTCATGCGTTCTTACTTGTCCAAGTAAATTTTTTCATTTATTCCGGTGCTTTATTGTTCGGTAATGATCTTGTACTGTAGGCCACTAAACTTGTCTCAACGTCAGTAATGATGTAATGAAGAAAAAAAAATACATGGTTCGATTTAAAAAAGTGAAGTTTGCCTTGGCGTAGCATTGGCGCCTCCACCGAAAAAAAAAAATTACGATGGTCCCGTATGACGTCCTTCTCGAACAATACAATTTTTATCTGAAACTTTTGTAGATATCACCAATAGTTTGAGTCCTATTGCTCTGTAACACTTTGAATGGCCCACTCTGTAGATATACACACACAAAGGTACTCCGATTAATTCGTGTAAATATAAGAATATTTTGAAGAAATATCAGAAAGAGACCAAGTCCTCCGTATCTATAAAGAAAAAAAAAAGAAATTCGTACATAATTGACTCTTCCTATGTCCGTAAGCGATTTCTTCTAGCTATAATCTTTATCCTATATGAGACACTCAATTCAAAGCTGATCTGCCTTTCGCTCTCACGATTTGCGATTTTCTTGAAGACCCGAGCCTCCTAGAATTTATTTCTTTAAAATAATGATCGTCTCATAGGTCTACAATTTGTAGGGCTATGTGCACATAACTGATTAAAAAAAATCAAGGGTCGAACGACACAGAAAACCCTAATCGATTTGCTGGAAAAAATTACAATATAAAGTTGAAACGACGAAAACTTTGGGACCATTCTGAAATTGGACACGCTCTTGGTCTTCAAGCTATATAGGGAAAGAAATTAGTTTACTCTATTTTCCAATCGACACGTACCATTTGTCAAAGGCCTCTAGAAAGGGCAAAAATGTAAAATTTGTTCAAAAAATGTTTTTTTTTAACAAAGTGGAAACAAGCTTTGCAACAAACTAATAATTTTAATTAATATGGACATTCATTAATAACTATACCTTGAACAGTCGTTTAGTTGATAAAGTCGAACCTCACACCCAGGACATGATACGAAACATAATTAAAATCGTGCCAGAGTTGTTTAAGTGCGCGTTCGCGTGTGACTTCTACATTAAAAGTGTGTACCCATTTCCAGCCGAGTCCATAAAACCGATGAGCGAAATTCAAAGCGAATCCAAACACAAAAAAAACCAAACGACGAACAAATGCAAAGAAATATTTAGTATTCATTAATAAAACCGAGCGCGTACGAAACACATTATAAATCACCAAATAATATTATAAGTATCTAGTGAAAGATAAGGAACGTGTATAAAAAAAAAATCAAATGTTATTAAAATTTGAAAACACCGAACAAAGTTTTATTAATAAACAAAACACTTCCGAAATCTCGCTTTCATTGCACAGTACAACATCCTATCATAAGTTTCATCAAATTCAAATGGCGGATCAAACTTAAGTCGACTTGAAAGGAGATGCCTCGTTTAGGCGAATATGACACTTTCGAAAGACGACACTCTCGCGATCCACATGGTCAGCGATATTTGAAAATCTTTCCAACAATTCTGTGCCAAATTCATTGAATGAAAATTGAAACAATCGAACATTTTTTACACCCATTGATCCATACTTTAATCGTTGTGTAAAAATCTCCATTAATCCGACAAAAATATCACTGACTTGACAAACGTTTGAAGTTTTTTTGCTAGAAGTGTCTAAGATGCCCATAAATTATGAAAGAAAAATAGTTGACCGCATGACCGATGTGCGTATCGAGTTTCGGCAGTATTTCTAATACGGTAATTAAGGCTTTATATACCTGTGGATGTTCGGCAAACAAGGCTTTTTTTGAGATTCTTTTTTAAGAATACTAGTAAAGCCATCAAAATGAGGTTTGAAGGATTTATTTTACATATCTGTAGGTACTCAAGTCAATTTTTTATTTTCTAAAAAATATAAAATGCCGGCATAGTGCCCAATAGAAGGAGAGCACCTTTTTCTAGGCCACGGGCGGACTCGTTGGAGACGCGCATGAGCGAGTAGAACAAAAAAAAATTCTGTAATCTACATGATTTTTGCCAGCGAAGTACACATGATTATTACAAAACATTAATCTTCGGAAATTTAGCACCATTTAAAAAAAAAGTAACGTTTTCGACTATAATCATAACTAATTTTTTTTCAACAAGCTTTTATTTAATATATTAAAACGTAGAACATAATTTTTTTTAACAAGTCACCTATAATCAGAGATATTATTATCACACGTTTATACTCAGTTTCCCGATTTTTATTTAAGTAATCTAAGATTGTTTTACAATAAATTAAATACAGTTGACATGTTAACCGATTTACGTTAATGAAAAATTATATGTCGAAATTTTTATCACCCCAAGCTTCTATTTATAGTCACATATAGGTGACTTATTTAAAAAAAAATTCTACGTTTGGGTACATTAAATAAAAGATTGTTTAAAAAAAATTAGATATAAATTATTTTCTACTTTTTAGTCTTTAATTGATTTTACTGGAGCCGGTGTTATTATTGGTTGATTGTCAGGAGAAATCCTGGAGAATTGTGATAGGTGGCATCTATCATAGATGTTGGCTCACCACCTATTGTACCTTGCCTTTTAATCTATTTTATCTATTGAACCCTTTTTTGCATGCACCTCTTGGATGTTTGCAAAATTTCGGGGCTGTAAGTAGTCGGGAAGTTTGTGAAATATCGATTTTTTATTTTGCCTCTCACACAAAGTCGTTATTTTTATTTATTTATTTATTTATTATCGTTGAATCGTGCATTGTCACCTTTTAGATGCATGTTTGCAAAATTTCAGAGCTATAAGTAGTTGTGAAATATCGATTTTCGATTTTGCATTTTACAGAAAGTCGCTATTGTTATTTATGTTTTTTTTTAAAGTTGTATCATGCATTGTCACCTCTTAGATGCATGTTTGCAAAATTTCAGCGCTCGAAGTAGTCGAGAAGTGGGTGAAATATCGATTTTCTGTTTTGCATCTTACAACAAGTGAAGGTAAATAAAAGCTTGTAAAAACGGCCTCAATTTGTTCATAAAAACCGTAATTGTTGATCGATCGTAAAAATCGTCTGTACCTCGCTAGAAAATCTATCTGAGAAGGTACAGTTGAATTTGGAAGTCAATTGGTTGAAAATTGTAGGAGGTACGAGTCCGCCCGATTTTGAAAACAAGGTTTTAAGAAAAACGCGTTTAAAGTCTTAAAACCATCGGCGAAATAATTCTGAAAAAAAATTCCACCAGGATAACTCTTGCATATAATTCTTGAGACGTTTATACATCATTTCAGCCAATTAAAAAATGAACGATACATTTTTTCTTTGAAACGTATATAAGGCCTTAAGTATTTATTAATATCTGGACGTTTCAGTAATCTCTTTGTAATGGTATGGAGAGAATGCAGAATGGATTTAATCAGTGGCCATCGTTTATTTCTGTATAGAACATATCTAGCAACGTTATAACGTGATGCGGTGCTACGATGTTAATACGCTCATTTATCAGCATGCCAGGGTGACTTGACCCTTTTCAATAATACAATTGACCTTGTTCGTTATCATTGTTTACTGAATCGCCGGTCTCTTGTTCCTTGTCGTTTTCGAGATTTATTGGCACGTACTTTTCTCCACTTTTTATTCAATCCCACAGCGATGTCGATGCAATCACCTGAATGAAATTAAAAAAGTAAAAAAAGAAACAAACGAAAATCAATCAAGAAACGTTCACTACGAAATATACAATGATAACATTTGTTACATTTGCTCATTGTCAATAATAAAAGAAAAATTAAAGGAAAGAAAATATTTCTACCTTGAGGCTCTACCGGATAAACCTTTTTTGAAAGCGTAAATGGTTTCTCAATGTCACGAAATATCAAACGATTGACCTCGCTTCTGTTAAACGCTTTGTTCATAATAATGGATTGTTCAACAGCATCGAGAAACAATGACCAACGTGGCTTGAAGTAATCAACGACTACACCCGACCATTGTTTGTTCGCGTAGTCTCGAATTTCCCCCCTCGGACCCCAAAGTGTTATTTGATTTCTCGCATTGTACTCGTAATTGTTCCATTCGTCGGTAGTCGTTGCCAATGATTTGGCATCCCTTATCCACTTTCCCAGTAGAAAGTTCTCGCTCGACGCCAAGATTTCCTCAAGATCATCGAACAGATCCAATAGTAACAGCGAATTTGATCTGTAGCCGAACAGAAAATTCTTAGGATAATTTTATCAATTCATTTTTAAAATTAATATAGTAATTAATCTATATAATCATTCCCGTGCCATGTTTTCAATGATATATTTGATTTGCTTCGTGCATTTTCCATTGGACTCAGGCTTACAAGTAAAAAGGAAATGTCATACATTATTCATGATAATTCGTAAGTAGGAGAATCAAAACGGAATTTTTGTAAATGTAATTGAGGGTTGTTTTATTTAAGATGTTTGTGAGATTACTTCAATGATTGTTGGCACTCGGTTGCTTACAACGTTCGCACTAACCGTAATGATGTTATATTCTTCCTCGTATATGCATCTCGTATTTCGAGGTAAATGTCTTCGGCTTTTAGCTGCAACGCTTGCCTCGTCATATCGATCAAGTCGTGTTTGTAAAATATATTACTTGACGTGGCGTTCCAACCACTCGTAAAATTATCCCAAGCTATGAAGAAAGCTTCTGGCTCGTACCAGGTCTGCAAGAAGTTCAACGGTTGTGAAAATTCACGAAATCCCTAAAACTGATGCTTCAATAATCAACGCAATTTTATATTCAATTTTAAAAAAAAATTATTCGAGGTGTGTAAATTAAGTAATGAGACATCAATTTCGAGCAACGGTGTGCTATCAGGTTTTGCTTCAGACTTGGGCACACTGCAACGGAAACTTTCGCAAAACTTCAGCAGGCCTACGGAGACAGTATTTTGTCAAGAGCCCAGGTTTTTCGGTGATTTAAGGCATTTTCAGAAGGTAGAGAGTCGATTGAAGATGAACCACCCAGCTGAAGGACTTCATCTTCGTTCGATTTTTCGACAGCCAGGGAATTGTCTACGAAGAGTTTGTGCCTCAAGGCCAAACGGTCAATAACTTTTACCGAGAGGTTCTTGAAAAACTTCGAAAATGGGTCATGCGTCAAGAACAGCTGGCTGTTGCATCACGACAATGCGCCTTGTCATACAGCAATTCCAATAAACGAGTTTTTGACCAGTGAAAACATTCCTGAGGCTCCTCAGCCTCCTTATTCGCTTAAATTGAGTCATTGTGACTTTTTCCTCTTCCCGAGATTGAAAAATCACCTCAAGGGACGGCATTTTGGGAGACTCGAAAACGTTCAAACGGCTGTAATCGACCAGCTGGAGGATATTACAGTATCCGAGTTCCAGCACTGCTATGAGGATTGGAAGAACCATCTCCAGCGCTGTGTGGCTTTCCGAGGAAGTTATTTTGAACGAGACAATATTGAATTGTAATTGTATTCGAACAATTTTTTTTTATCAGTCTCATTACTTAATTTAAACATCTCGTACATGGAAATTTCTCTTTCACGTATACTCCAGCAACGAATGATTCAAGAGAAGTCAGTGTATAGTGTATTTTTTTAATCGATAAGAACCGCAGGCGAAGCAACTAAAAAAACTTATACAAAGTATTATGATAAAAAAATTAATGATATATATTCCGTTCGACAAAAGTTGCATACGTGCAACTTTGCGGCACATTAGTAAATTTTGATATGTTATCGATATATGCAGATATGAATACTCTTGACCTAAATTCAACGGTGATTAAGGCAAACTTTATCTCTTACTTAAAATATTACCCGAGTCTTGATGTTCAAACTGGGACGTCGAGTTATAACGTAGTGACCTCTTATTCTCTGGATTCCTGAAAAATCATACACAGTCTGAGACAAAATTCTCCAAGCTGCTACCAATGCTTCGTTCTTCGCACCGTATCTTCGTGAAGCGTAATCTTCGAACCTGAAAAATTTATTTTCCATCTTTTCAATCTCTACGCAACCTATTTTTAATATTCAGATGTTCAAGTTAATGATTTTACCAGTGTACAAGATTGATTGGTTTCTTCCTGTAAGCCATCTCATTCATGAGCTCGTAAATAACGTAGTTCTGATTGATACCTTCCGGTGTCAAACCCGTACCGATCATAGTGCTGTCATTCATGGTGCGAGCTTCGAAAGTTCTCTAAACATTTAACGTACCAGGTTTATATTGAGTTCGATAAAAGAAGCCTTTTTTTTTCTCTGCGGGGCAATAAGCTACGTACTTTATTAATGATTTGTGCCGAGCCAAACATGCCTAAAGTGCCACCAAAATTGTGAAGCATGCACCATATAAATGGCTGACCGTAATAAGACTTGAATCTTCGGTATTGAGGAAATTGTTCAGATTGTAGATCGAGAACTATCATTTTACCCTAAAAATACGAATGTGCAGTTGAATAATCAATTACAGTGAAACCAATAAATTCGTATCCAGGGCGAAGTGTGAGACTATATACAGGCAAACGATACGTACGATAGGCACCGACGTTATGAAAGCTTTCACACGTGGCTCAGTCCAAAAAAGCATTTCATGGACAAACAACCATCCCTGCATCAACCTACAGGTTTTCATGTATCTTTGAATTTATAACTTTCTTTTCGTGTACCGTAACATTTATTTATGAGTCATTCTACCAAATACTAATATCAGTTGGATTGTGTTTGCTTTGCGAATGGACGTATTTTTTTTTTATTACTGTCATGTTTTTATATTATTGTAGGTATGTTTCAACTAAATGTGAATCTTTTCGGAATTTCGAAATAAAATCAAGTTGCCTTCGTGCAAGAAATAGTACAGTGACATAACTACACCGAAAGTGGAAGCAGCAAGGTACAAACTCGTGTCAATATTTAATGAAATGACTATGGTATTGATAATATTTAAGGAGAAGAATTATAACCAGATTGCTTGGGGATCGACATCGGTCATCGTGGCAAACACAACTTGTCCAATCTTCCTCAAACTCGCGAGATCAGTGTCCGGTGGTTCATTTTCATTGAAAGTATCACAATTGTATATATGATTCGTTCCAAACTCATCGGTATACTGAGGAAAACAATTTATTGTTGAGAAACATTGATGTTCGTCATCGTAATTTTAGTTTCAATCCAATACCTTGCGCAAAAAGTTTGCTCCGATAATTCTGAAAAGCGGATCGGTCGGTGTTAGAAGAAATGGACTGAAATTAAAAAAAAAACAATGCAATGTATAAATTGCTTATGTATAATTTTGATTTGGTGGATAATGATTGACAGACCAACAATATTTGTCGCTGAATTTGTTCCACGTGTCAATCTTGCTGACGTTAGCATTAGGAAAAATTCTTGTTAAAGCGCGTGGTACGTGACCAGCAAATGCCGGAAGTACAGGAATTATGCCCAGCTCTCTCATTCTTTCTAGTATCCGATGCTGGAGACGTAGGGTGTGCTCATGCCAGGATGAAGTTAGAGGACCACCCCAACCTCGGATATTTCCCATTCTGGACCTATCAAATTTCAGGACTGTTTATGAAGTATCCCAAAATTCTTTTGCTTTGCAGTGTACTTGACAAAATTAATGTATTTACTAATTCAAAGGAAAATATATGAATTTTCATTTCAACGATTCGGAATTAATGATGTTGCGCATATATCCTGTAAAATTCTTTCATAAAATATGAATACTTTTATCGCCCATATTTCATACGTATTTTTCCATTACTACAAATATATCTTCTCCTTTGATATTTATTTAATGTCGGATGCTTTGAGATTAATATCGTTTAACTTTTTACCATGGCAAGAAAGCCGGTCCGCCGAAATGTTCATTGATCTCATCGATCGTCAATCCTATTTCTACGTAGACTTTCTGCCATATAGCTTCTTGACCGTGAAATGCAAGGGCTAAGTTAATGCCGTTCAAGGCCATCCAGTCTATGTTTTTTTCCCATTGGGTCCATTGCCACCAGGCCGAACTGTAGCCAGCCGTGCATACGTTCTGGTAATACCGATATCTTAAAAATAAAATCTCAATTAATTGAAAAGCTTGGAAACACGGAATAAATGAAACTTCTAAACAATAATATCATTAGCGTAGCCAGCATTTTTTTCTGGGCGACGACAGGGGGTCAGCGGGGCCTGACAAGAACTGGTTTTGTTCACAATCATCTTTTTTTTTAAATAAAATTTACATGATTGTCGATAATCATGCAATACACATTAAATATGAAACTTGCTTTAATCACACGTTCATCTTAATATCAACATCAAATCATTCATTAATCCGATTACCAGTCTTTAAACTTTACTTTCACGAGGTACTCAATTAAATAAGTCTTAGTTTTCTATTTTCTTTTGCAAATTGGCCTAACACTTTTTCAGATGGGGGGTTTTTTTTTCAACAAGGTCATTCACTATATTCAGCAGTGACAGAATCGTTTCTGAACCAATGTGCTTTTAAGCCACATTTTTCTCATAGACGGTGGAGCTCACTGGCCGTACTATTGCTGCTTGGAAAAGTTTATATAAGTTAGGGCATATACTTTTAAAATTTTTCAGCATTTATTTCATCATTTTTAAATTGAAGTATGTTTCCCATGACCATCGCTTCAGCATCTTACGCTTACGTATCAATTATTAAGATTTTTCTATAATTATTAATGAAATCCTCTACATTCTTCATATCCAGTTTAAAAAATGCATCAACTGCCTGATCTTTCAATATTTTTCTAATAATGTATCGGCCGGCAAATCTAACGTATTAATTTTTTCCACAGTTGACTCAATTGCGAAATATCTATTCCATTTACGTAGTGAAATAATTACTTTTCATGCAAGTTACGACATTAAGACGAAGGAAATAGTTCAAGTTTTGTTAAATCATTTCTTTATGCTTCTTTGGGTGAAACTTAGATAAAATGAATCGATAGTTTGACTTTAATTATTTTCAATCGATATGTTTTCTGGTAAAGAAGAAGCCGTGCTACCCTGGCTACGCCAATGGACAATATAATTTTCTATGCCAGTTTTATGTATTTGTGTCCTGCTCACTTGTCGTTCGATGTTACAGTGACATTAATTAAAGGCACAACACTCGGAATTTCAACTGTGAAACCTTCCCACGCAATATGGGAATTGCAGTATTCTTTTAAATAATAATTGAAGCCCCAGGCAGCAGAGACTCCCGACGTACCGATAATGTGTATCCGATCGGGCAAGGTCGATGATATCTACGAATATGAGATTAGTTCACGACTATAAATACGTAAACAAATGACGACCAACGATAAGGCTCATCGCTAACTACGAGCAATTAAGAATAATTCGCTTCTCGCTAATTACTTCGAAAGTATCTCTGCCCGAGGGTCCTAGATTCGGATTGATCACAATATCGAACAATTTCGACTTTTCACCCGCGTATCTTTCGATCAATTGTTGAACAGCTTTTTCCTGAATCTTTACGGATGTTCGGGGTTTCAAGTGGTCCAGTGTGCTGTGGAAACTGTCCGCAATTTTTGTACCCTCGACCCCGGAATTGCAGCTGATAAGGAACAGTAGACATGGCAATATCCACATTTGATAGTGAATTTTTAAAATCACTGCATCGCCGAGCATTTCTTATATACACCGTCAGGTTTCACTGATATTAATAACGTCACAACTTGAACACAGTCTTCTTCTATCTTCTCACTCAGGCTTCTTCTCAGCACATTTGTACATTATTCCATTCTACTCTCGTCAAGTCGCATCAACTCCCCACCTCTCCTTTCTCTGCAGACGTACAACTCGTCACATTCTCTCAATTTCTCCCTCCTTTGCTTCGAGAGATTATTGTAGGGTATTTGGTTCGCATGGCCAGTCAACGCTTGGCCGTCTCAACAAGTCGACAATCGGCTTTGGGGTATCATACGATATGGATTGACCGCACTACATCCTCGTTCGCACAAATTTTATTTTGTTACCTTTTTTTACATTAACGTTTTATGAATAATTGTATTATTATAACAGACTTTCAGATGGCAGGGCGCATTGACCCTGTAAAAATAGTCATAGGGATCAGTACAAAGACACCAAACTATATTTGGAGAATTGAATCGGGGTGCAGAAGGATAGAAAAAGAGGCCTGGAAAAGAACGGCAAAAAATCTGGTAGAAATAACAAAGATGGAAGAAGGAAGGTGACCGAAGGTGTATATTGAAGAGAAGGTTAGAGGAATTATCAACGGAAACCTGGCAAAGCGGGGGAGGACCTCTTCAAAGTCATACAAGATGTGGAAAAAGGAGGAATATGTCAGGCAATAAGAAACGATGGTGTGGGAGGAAGAGAGCATAAAGTAGAAAGAGGGGATGAAAATCAAAACGGAAGAGGAAATTCCGTACGACTGGTGCAGGATTGCAAAGAGTACAAGAACAGAAAAGGGCATGCATGCATGGAAAACTACGGGAAGGTAAAAGAGATCGCATACTGCAAAGAGTACAAGAACAGAAAAGGGCATGCATGCATGGAAAAGTACGGGAAGGTAAAAGAGATCGCATACTGCAAAGAGTACAAGAACAGAAAAGGGCATGCATGCATGGAAAAGTACGGGAAGGTAAAGGAGATCAGAAGGAAAACGAAGGAACTATGGGCAAGGATAAAGTGCGGGAACATAGGGGAAAAAGGGGAATAAGGAATGTAGGGATAATAGCTGCCGAATTTGCAGAGGACGGGAGTCAAGTTTGGACCATATTTGTGCTTGGGAGGTAGTGAAGGAACATATCAGAGAGAAAATAGTGGAAAAACTGGAAGAAGTGCTTAAATACTATTTCAGCACTTCCGATCCGATATCCGACTGGATCCCGATTGAGAAACCAGATTCCTAGTTCGATTCGGACTAGGATCCTGGGATCCTGACAATATTTCTGCACGGGGCGCATCAACCAGTGATCGCAAGGCCAATACTTCTCTGATGCCTTGGTGTAGACGCTTGCGTAAGAGTATGTGCACCAGAGAAACAGAAGGATATGGGGCCGACTATACCGTTACGGGTTTTCACAGTTTCCCCGTACCATCGGCAAATGGGATATAGTGAAGCTTAAGACGGCTGTGGACGCAACGGAAGTTAGGTTAGACTAGCGAAGTGCTGGTCGGTAGTGATGGGAAAGGGTTCAATTGGGAAGGGTAATACGTAAAAACCCGCGAGGGTTTGGAGGAAAATAGAGGAACGGGTTAGGAATAATTCTGTCACAAGGTTATGTGCATACGTATTAGAATTCGAGGCGTTGTGAAGCGTGTAGGACAAAGAGCAGTGTATAAAATTATGTGGAAACGGAGGCGCCTGTACGTAGTTTGTAAAAAGAAATGTAAAGGGTAATAATAGGTGAGAGGACGCTATGTGTAACAACCCTTAAAGGGTAAAGCTCTGAAAATACAACTACTACTACTACCATAATAGACTTTCATGAGCAGACAAGGTATTTTGCGTAATCATCAATAAACCATTATCTGTTCCATACACTATACTGTATTATGTTTTATCTACTGGAAATCGTTGAACGAAAACTTTGTCACCGATCTTCACAGGGCCCATTTTGTATAAGCCACAATAAATTCCCATTGTTGGAGCTTTTCCGTCCACCTCAATGCGTTCCGGGACTGTTTGTTCACGAAATCTGTAGGCGCAACAAAGTGTATGAAAAATATATAAAACTCGCCAGCATACTAGAGCTTGTATCCATGAGAATAGAATTTAGAAAATGCACAATAGCCTCAAGGCAACGCAATGATCGCAGAGAGATAACTTACGATCGGAGAGTTTTCAGAGGATCGTTTTTCTCGACCACTCCAGTCTCAGGATCAATACGTATCATCGAACATCTAGAAATATCCAAAATAACTATTATCTTTGAGAGATATTTAATAAAATATATCCGAGCTCCATTACGGTTATAGTGTAATTGATAACATGACGAACCTCGGACACGGCTTGACGTTTCTGAGCAATACATTCCTACCGATTTTTATCCACTCCCAAGAATCCTCGTCGAAAGGTTCACGACCTTTGACCACGATATTTGGCCGAAATTGCAAAGGAGTAACGGCTTGTTCCAGCCTCTTGTTCAGCTCGTCGAGAGAAGATTCGTTCATCAACATGTAGCTTGCGAGATCAGCGAAATAGCCCTTTGGCAATAAAAATGAATAAATCATAACCATGTACTTTTCACTTGTTTTTTGTTTGCTTCCGCCCTCTTGTTTGCATAAAAAGGATACTCGATGGAGACTATCTATACGAGGTGTGTAAATTAAGTAATGAGACTGGCAACGTTGCGTTCAATTTGGCAACACTTGGGACGCGGGATTTGAAGGGACGGCAGGTGAACATGTGATATGTCTCCAGTACGAGTTTGAACTCGCTAGAGTCATTTGGTTGTCCGTAGTGATTTTTTTCGTAAAAATTTTTTCCTAGTGCGTTCTAAAAATGAGTGACATGAATTCCGAGCAACGGTGTGCTATCAGGTTTTGCTTCAGACTTGGGCACAGTGCAACGAAAACTTTGGCGAAACTTCGGCAGGTCTACGGAGACAGTATTTTGTCAAAGGCCCGGGTTTTTCGGTGGTTCAAGGCATTTTCAGAAGGAAGAGAATCGATTGAAGATGAACCACGCAGCGGAAGGCCTTCATCTTCAAGAACCGATGAACATGTCGACAGAATTCGGGATCTTGTGCGTTCAGATCATCGGTTGACAGTCAGAATATCAGGGAAGTGTTGAATTTGATTCACAGCACCGTTCATTAGATTTTGACCATTTAATTGGGGATGAGAAAAATTGCTGTCACACAGAAATTTCAATAAATGACTTTTTGGCCGTAAAAACATTCTTGTGGCTCCTCAGCCTACTTATTCGCCTAACTTGAGTCCTTGTGACTTGTTCCTCTTCCCGAGATTGAAAAATCACTTCAAGGGACGTCATTTTGGGACACTCGAAAACATTCAAACGGCTGTAACTGACCAGCTGAAGGCAATTTCACTATTCGAGTTTCAGCACTGCTATGAGGATTGGAACAACCGTTTCCAGCGCTGTGTGGCTTCCCAAGAATATTATTTTAAGGGAGACAATATTGAATTGTAATTCTGTTCGAATTAAAAAATTGATAAAATCAGTCTCATTACTTAATTTACACACCTCGTATATGTAAAACAGTTCCGTGACTGATTGACATATAGACAACGCACAGCCTAAACCGCTGAAGATAAAAACATGAAATTTAGAAGATATCTTCCTTAGAAGGTGTAGAGGTGTACTGAGAATAGATTTTTCGAAAAACAATTTTTAAGGGGGTGAAATGGGGTGTAAAACTTTGTATGGAAAATTGTATTCGTTGCGTGTATCAACTTGAAACTCGGTATAAGTATTCTTAAAAACAAATAATAGAGGGCATATTTTGCGATTCTTTTAAACAACCCCTAATAAGGGATGCAACAGGTAATGAAGTTTTTATTGCGCAAATTGCACGCGGGTGAGAGAAGGTAGAGCACACCGTGTCCTCGTTCCTCAGAGTCTTGTAAACTTTTGTGAATTTCTCCCATGGACCGTTGCGAATGTTCCTTCTTTCCATTATCGCCGAGCCTATTCGTAGATTGGAATCCGTTGTTCCGGTCAAGAACCTGCAAATAACGTAAAACGGAAAACAAAATACGTAGATACACTGAGGCCCGATTCTATAACCCTCAGTTAACCGAGGTTGACTCGGTTAATCGAGGGTTAAAATGAGGTTGAATGAAAAATTACTGCTAAAAATGAGGTAAAAAAAGAAAAGGTAGAAACATATGCCAAACTTCGATATCCATGCAGCAGGTTCGGGTCCACAGTCGATACACTTCAATGATTCGCCCCACCACATTGAACATGCCACTTGATCCAGCCTTTTATCACTCTGGTTTTCGGGTAAACGAATAACGATACTCGATGCTCCATCGGCTTCCAATTTGACACAATTTTCATCTACCGCTGATATTTTCACGGAAAGCAGACTCGGATAATTTCTCGCGGTCTGAAATTTGCCGCTTTTTCCACTGTAGACTAGGAGCATTCTGCAACTCGAGGGAATAACAAGCTATCTTTATTGTTCGAGTACGTACGAAAAAGTATGAAATTTTAGTTTTTTGTTTTTCGTCGAATTACCATTAAATCGTGGACGTCATAAATCAATTTATATTATAGTAAATTAAAAAATGTATCTTGCTAATATCTTATGTTAATTTACCTGTCTTTAAGAGTCGCGAGTCCATCTTGTTGAACACTGATGCCGTAATCCGTAAAATCACAATTTTCGATCGCTTTGCCTTTCCCAGATTTTAATGGATAGTAATACAATTCTTTAATCCGTCCAATTTCAATCCAATCGTTAGGATCGTCGAGTTTCGGCGTTGTCTTTTCTTCCTCCACTGTTGAGACTTCGTCGCATTGCTTTTTTTCGCCTTTCTCTTCGTTCAAAATTTGTTTTACGAAAAAAGAAACGATTGCAACGACCATTGAAAGTCCTATCGTTGCTCCAAATATCACGAGAGGTTTCTTCTGTTATATTCGCAAAATTAAAGGAGAAAAAAATTTGTCACGATATTTTCGATTTTATATAAATCATTTAGTGATCACAATTTTTTTTTATAAAAAATAACTTGATTATTTTCGGTTTGAAAAGTAAATTTACACGTGTCTACTTGTATATTCTGCTACTCGTCGCGTTGGCTACCCTCTTGATTTCTTCAACTCACCACAAAGCTACCAATATCATTGGTCGGTGTCATATTAACTGGTAAATTACGACCAATTGTAGCGGCATTCGAGAAATAGCGACTATGATCCATTCGGTTGATAATACGAACACATTTGAAGCTCTTAATAAACGTGAGAAAATGTATATGGCTTATAATAGTTGAAACTGCAAAAACGCCGTTGCTTCAATCAAGTCAGCCTCGTTACTGAGCTCTCTAGTAGAATGAATATTCAAGATTACGCACATATACAGTTTGTGTGAGCACATTCCACTTCTCCGTCACTTTAAGTTTCAACGTTAAAGTTATATTTGAGGCGGTGCAAGAGAGAAAGCTGTATGGGCATCGAGGAGGAGGAGGAGGAGGAGGGAGAGAAAGAGAGAGAGAGAGAGAGAGAGAGAGAGACCGTTCCCCCACTAAGAGCATCTATCATACATCGGTGTCAACTTTAAACTCAAGCATGAAACTCATTTACTTCTCATTATCGAAGAAGCTCATTATCAAATTCTACCAGTTAGTATGCAAACGAGTACGGTTCATATGTACAACGGCTAAGTGATGAATGGAACTTTTCAGACTTCGTCCAAAACCCTGGTTGAGCTTTTATATAGGCGCTCGCCGAAAATAGATTATTCCTTTCGTATACGCGCTTGAATGAAAATAATAGGCAACTTATCGATTCAATCGGTTCCAACTTCAAATGCATATAGTAAACAACATCGTTGGTGTTCATGAATGATGTTTGTGTTCATTTCAATAGTAACTTTATTTTTTACTAGCTTACTCACAAATGTGTATGCATCGTTAAAAAAAATCCTGTACGAATCGGCAATGCATGTTTTGGAAAATGCTCTAAGTTCGATTCACAAACTTTCACAATCTTTTTGCTCAAAAGTACTTTATCATTTTTTCGTGGATATTGGCTAGAACCAACGTTAACGAAAATTTATGATTTATTTTACATGCACGATTATTATGCATATTTCAAATTGCTGGCTGCTTTTTCATGAAATGTGCACATCTGTGATGCTGTTGTAGAAGGAAGCTAACATTTTCACATCATATGCTCAAAAAGGATTCGCAGAGTTTTTGAACTCTAATAGTATGACAAAGTTTCCCTCATAGCACATGTGGACATATAGCAACAGTTGGGCATTGAACTCTTCATTGAGTCTATATTCGGATTGAAGCTACACCTGAAGTAATTGTTTGTGGATACACCTGTATACTATAAAGCATTCTTCTGGGTGACGATCGGATAACTTTCGTCGTTGGCCATTGTTAACCCTTCGTAGTCACCCTGAGTAGAATAGACCGGTCGATCAATTTTTCGCGTAAATATATAATAATTCCCGGCTTCGAATGGAATTATATTCACCATTTTATGTGGAGTTTGAAGTATCCTCATACCATAAAATTTACCCTCTTCACATGTCGGAATAAATACCTTTTTTGAAACGCGCACTATGCTACTATTTTTTCCCAGAATTAGCATATCTAAGGAGTATCATGTATGAATTTGAGGTAAAAATGTTGAAAATTCACGGCATTATGATTTTTTGAGCGAAAACGCGTATTTTTTACGTATTCACCTTTTCATGATTTTTTTTTTAACATGTCGCCATTTTATTTCTTATAAATAAATTTTTCGTACATCATCTAGAAAGTTCAAAGCATGTTCCGTAATTTTTTGAACCACTTCGGACGGATAGTTCGATCACAATACTTTTTTGAAAACTGACTGGGTAGAACTAACTCAAGTGTGACCACCGCGATTCAATTTGAATGTGTGACCACGAAGGGTCAATATTTAATCTCTTCTGTGATTTTATTTAAAAAACAAAACGGTCAATCATTTTATGAAATTTTTAATGTCATCTCGGTTCATAGACGTCCGATGGCTGCTATTTTTTTTATGAACATATATATATAAACGCATCCAGAAACGGAAGTTTTTTTTTAAATTTTCACAAAAACAGTTAGACATTACAGTTCTTTTCACTGACTATATATTTTAATAAATTCTGCTTTTTTTTTTAAGTCAAGTATCCAGTCTATTGAGTAAATGGCCTAAACTCGGAAGATGATAATCAGGAATCGAATGACGATCATCGTTGTTGGATCCCTCTTGGTACGACATGATTGATTCGAGTTTATCAACTCCCGAAGCTACCCACAGTTTTTTGAAGCCACAGAGAGTCGCAAATTTCATGTCATTTTCAAATCTGAAAAAAAATAATAATTTTTCCATTAATATCGGGTTGTAAACGATTTTGGTTACACGTAGATTCGGCTATACACAATAGTTGCACTTTATACTTACGAATCGCCGATAAAAAGGCATCTTGATGGATTTTCAATTTCGAATTCCTCAATGACATATTTTTTCAAATTTTCACTCGGCTTAGCGCATTGAGTAGGTTCCCTATTCGCTTCTTTCGATATTATGTCGATGAAGGGACCGATACCTAAAATACTCTTGCCCCTTCCGAACGGAATTTTCTTATCCAGCGAACCCGTCAAATACAAAACATCTCTGTCTTTCAAATATTGAATCGATCGTGATATTTTCAACCAATTGAGATTAATGTCCAAGTCCAAAATAACAGCTCTCACGCCTGGGTTAAATTGAAATTCTTGCTGAATATCTTCATAAGTTTCTGCCAAACGATCAGACTGAAACAGAATGAAACGTTATCATCGAAATTAAAAGAATTTTCGATTTAAATCCAACATTAGTATGATAGATATAGCGCAATACTAACACAAGATTCGACAATGTCGATGCCTGCGGCTTTCAGTACTTCGCAGAATGCTGTTGTCCCAGCTACGAAGGCTTTTCCATTGAACTCCAATTTCTTGAGATACCAACATATAACGCTTGACGGTATGATGATCTGCTCCTGTTTGCGAGAAAAAAATCACTAACATACCTTTCCTTTTCATCATAATGTAAATGTACGAAAGAACAATCCGCGCTTGTAAGTTGAATTAATAAGAATTAAAAAATCAAATTATAATTGTTTCTACTCGAAATTTCGATTACTCACACGATTTGCCGGATAACCAAATTTTCGAAATTTTGCACAATAACCGTCCAACGACATTGTGCTATTGTTCGACACGAAAAGAATCTTTTTCCCCAGACTTTGAAGTTTCTTGAGAGTATCGAAAGATTTTCCGATGGCTGTTGTGCCAAGCCATAAAACTCCTGAATAATTTTTTTTTATTAGAGATACGATCAAAAACGTCATTAATAATTCATGCCTATTGACGATACCGAATGAAGAACATTACCCATTTAGTTACGTTTTTCTGAAAACGATTTATTGACAGAATAATAAGAACATCGAAGAACAAATGTATGATTACATTTATTCTTCGATGTAAAAGAATAAATAAAGAATAAATAAATGTATTAAAAGGATCGAACCAATTCTTACGATGTAGACAATTGTCATCGGGGACTCACCATCGCAATCTGTTATGACCGTGTCAAAAGAATCCAAAAACTGCTTCATCTCGTTCGGCTTAAAATCTAACAAGTCGCGCATTATCTTCATTTTGACAACAACAAAAAAACAACTAAAAAGGCAATGAAAGATTTGCGTGAAGATTGAACACCGAATAGAAGGCTGAAGCAAACGTGCTTGCGCGACGATCTTCGTTTGACTACTAGTTTGCTGTGAGATTTCGAGAGGTTCTTGGCGTTGAAGATAAAAAGAAATGGAGATAAGAATGGTTGGCATAGGTATATGGGACTCGTGAAAGAACCGCGGTTTGACCTAGCTCCTGCGACTCACACCGAATGAATGACTCAAGTCTTCAAAAGAATAAAAAGCTACTCTTATAGAATGAGCCAGTAGAACGTCGGCGTTTACTCACTGGCGCATTAAAAAAAAAAAAAATCTGGTCGCACCATTTTCGGTCAGCGTCTTATATATCCGAAGAACATCCAACAAGATTTTACGACAGAGGAAACGGGGAAAGGGGTTTCGTTTTTATTTCATTCTAAGACGGTTTATCGAAAATCGGCGATAATCAATAAAGATCGAACGCGTTACGGTTAATAGAATTTCAATTTATTATGTCTTCCTAGCCGTCAGTGTCTTGTTTCTCATTTACAAAGGTATCATATGGATTGTATCAATAATAATAATAATAATAATAATAATAATAATAATAATGACAATGATAATAATGATAAGAATCAATAATGAACGTATGAGTCAATCAATTTAATCAAATAATCAATACGTAATAATTTTTATGATTAAAGATATTGAATAGTGATCGTTTACGTATAATAATAATATCTTTTCTA
Organism: Ophion ventricosus; assembly: GCA_963932345.1. NCBI lineage: Eukaryota > Metazoa > Arthropoda > Insecta > Hymenoptera > Ichneumonidae > Ophion > Ophion ventricosus. The sequence goes on along the minus strand of OZ010718.1, from coordinate 20,917,403 downwards.
CGTCCGATTCATGCGTAGTATACACTATAGTATATAATATTAATTATAGTCCTCGTAAGCGTCGCGTTTTACATTACTGCTTTTTTTTTTTTGCTTGTTTGTTATTTTCCGGTTTTTTTTTCGATTTTGTTTTTCTTCATCGTTTGTTGTTTATCTTCAATTTCGAATCGCAAGTCCGCGGTGAGAGATCGATCGGCTAGAGGCGGCGAATGCTCAAGCTTCATTGTTTTTGTTTAATTCTCGCTTCAGCGCATGGATTATTTTTCGCGCTTCCGATATCGATAAGCATTATTATTTTATAATAATCACCCAATCGTCGACTAATTCGATTTATCATGTCATATATAATGTTTTTTTTTTACCCTCTGTGTGTGTGTCCATTACTTCCTCGCACTCGCTCTCTTCCGCAACTTCTGACTAGAACCTGTACTGGACGTCGACTCATTCGGTGGTCTTCGTCCTCACATTTCGGTCATTTTTATTCCCCAATTTATTACTGCTGTTACTCGTATAGGCTATTAACGTATTTTTTTAATTTTACACGTACATATATAGAAACATTCGATTGTACAACAAGCGTGGAAACGTGGAAAGCGTCCTCTCTCTCTCTCTCTCTCTCTCTCTCTCTCTCTCTCTCTCTCTCTCTCTCGCTCTCTGTGTCTCTGTCATAATCTATCTATTTTCTTCTTTTTTTTTCATTGCCCTCTTCTTCAGAACTGTCGACGCGTTGAATCCCCTGGATTTTTTTTTCTTCCATTCTGCTATTTGTTTTTTTCTTCTTTTATTTAACGTAAGGTATTATGGTTATTTTGTTTCGTTTGTTTTGTGGAGTTATACACTTCGCAGGTTCTACGTTCACGTAACTCGTTTCGCTGCTACGTAGTATTATTGTTATTTCATTATTCATACTGTGTATAATGTATTTATCTATATTGTTAATAACAACGAGAGCCGGAGAAAGCCGAGAGCCGAGCAACCTGAAGTAATATAAATATGTTTTTCTTTCGTTCGACGCAACGCGAGTGGATCGTTCGATACCGAGCACAGTGTGTGAGAAATAAATGTATTCAACGCCACGGGAAATCCATAGTTGCTCACGAACGAATCAATATTCAATCATTGTTTTCCACAATTAGGCAAGTCCCATAAATTCGTTCCGGATGTTTTATTTTTCTCACCGCAATTAGGATGATGCGAGAAACATTGATTCTAAATGAAATAAGCGCCGAAACGTTATTGGAACGTTGATTCAAAGGAGTTCATTGAGGAATCATCGTGAACACGTTTTTCCATGAGTTAATGAGCATCTTGACTTCGAACCACAAATTTCTTAACGTTAAATACACGATTTTCTCAGCATGACCATAACGATTGAAAGAAAATGTACGTGCGTCTGAAAAAAAAATCATCTCATTCGACCTTTTGTGAGATAAAAAGTGCTGGAAAATAATTAATTAGGCCCCGGTCTTTATGTATCTGACAACGCCCCATATAGATCACGAAATATCTACACTGAGAAATATTCCAAGTAAACAAACTTCTAGCTGAATATATAAAAAAAAATGTCCCGTTATCGTTGACAAATTTTCGATGAGTCAAATCATATTTAAATAAGCTAAACAAAACTGAACTCAATGGCATTGAAATAAAAACAACAAATTTTGTTTCGTCATATCCAACTGGCTGCTTGTAATATGAAATAATGCTTGTTCCAAATGTATCCGGAACGTATATACATAATTGTTGCTGCTCGATAAGCAATAATTCAGAATCTCTATTAATGTTTTTTGTTTGTTTAATTCCCTGGCAAAATAAGAAAATTCTTTTTGTGACACAGTCTTCCTCCTTTCTCCATCTCTGATCATTACGTTAAGTGTGTACCTACCTATCTACCTATCCAACTACTAGCCCCTTATACGCTTTTTCATTGTCTGCCTATTGTATTGTATACGAATGAACGAAGAACAATGCCCGAGACGAGAACGTGCAAAAAACGCAGCGTTTGTTCGGCGTTCGTTATTAATAATTATACATCATCTAATCAACTCCTTCGACAAAACGACGGCTTGTTCCTTCTTCTTTATTCTTTGTTCGTTTTTTTTTTGTGCCAATTATACATACACACTATTATTGTATGAGTTCTCGTGACGCGATCTCGGACAAAACAATATTCGATCGAGTTCGCAACGTCTTGATATACGACTTCGTCCATTTATATGCTCGCAAGAATAGTGACACAATCCAGAGAAAATTCACCGCGTTTCCTTCGCAATTTTCTTCTTCCTCTTCTCATTCTTCACTGTTTTTCCTTGCCACATTGTTCTTTCGCATCTGCGTTTCTTGTATACGCTTTCGATATTATAAACTGCATTGTAGATAAATTTATGTAAATTATTGTATATTACACTCTGAGAGATTTTTTTCCACTTTATTTTCTTGCTTGTATATAGATCTTTATTGTCCCTCGGTTCTAGTGGGAGAGCTAGTTGTCTACGGTGTTTTGTCGATAATTTATAAATCCCTTGAATCGTGTGCTGCTGATGAATTGATCAACGAACGCGTAAAACGTTCGAAATTACTCTAAATTTAATCGCGTGTTCCCAAGTAGATAAAATCTTTCAATCAAGGGTGTATCGACGTTGATAAAAATGGTAATCCTGAGAACACCTTCGAAAATGTATAAAATTTTCCAACAATAGCACGGACATCGAAATTTAGGAGCTTTTAATTTTCGCACTTTTGAAAAAAAAAAAAGACAAATAAACAAGGCGGAAGATTGTTTTGGAATACGGGCTTTGCGAAGCCAAAACCTATATGTGGAGCTGCATTTTTTCAAGAGCAAATCAAATTTTGAAGAAAAAACAATAACACCCCTTTATCCTTTTTTTTTTTTTATGTACCGAAGTAAACATTTCTATGCAGGACTACACGAAACGCTTCGAACACAATTCGTATTCACGATCTGAATGTTTAGTTTTTTTTCCAACAATTTTATAGTGACCAAAATAAAGAATGATTTGAACTGAATTTTCTGAAAAATTCAAAAGAACTGTGTGCATTTAAGACAAAAATTTCATCTCTTGTAATTAACAAGAAGTGTTATTTTTTTTTTTTTCGTTACTCGAAGATCATGGAAATACGAGGCCACGAGATACTTTGCAAATACGACAGTCCCGAGAGCTCCGAGATAGATAAGAGACGCGTTATCATTGAGATCGGCTCCAACCTATTATCGCATTGCACATTGCTCATTGCACGCACATACACACACACACATACACAAGCACACACGTACACAAGCGCACACACACACACACACACACACACGCACACGTACACGCACACGCACACGCACACGCACACGCACACGCGCGCGCGCGCGCGCACACACACACACACACACACACACACACACGCGTCTGTAACCGGTGAATTTCTTTATTTATCGTGAAAAAAGTGGTCACGTTTCATCGGCCGATCTTGTTACATTTCATTGTTCTCATCCGGCCGGCAATGAATTTTTACTTGACGATTTTAATAATTAGATCGTATTAAACGATGTTTCGTAATGTTCAATCAACATGTCATTATTTTCCACGTATTTTTATTGCGGCTATACATACGTAAGGTATATGTATAATGTACGGTAAATATAAAGAGAGGCGTGTAATACACGACTACGAATATATATATATCGATTTACACCAGAGTAACAGCTTTTAATTCATTTCCTCCAATGTTCATCGATATTTCCTCATAACCTTCATTTCCTGTCGCTCCACATTTGTAATATATATGTGTATATATATATATATATATATATATATATATTGTTTTCAAAATTCCATACAACACGTTTTGACGTGGTCGACCACGTGCACGAGTATGAGTTATTTTGGCGCCAACCTCTAATTAAGTCATCGGACGAATGTTATTATCGTTATGCTATATTTTTTTTATACAATACTTTATATTATCGCCAGATTCTCTACGCTTCCGGTGATTTTTTAAAGTGCGTTCTTTGCAAACCGAAAAAATGACTCAACGACGACATTTTTTTTTTCTCGTATAATCTAAATGTATACTTAGTCAATAAGTTTTTCTTTGTCTATTTCTATTTTGTTTCTTCGTTACCGTATTACTACTATCATATTGAAGGAACAAGAATTGCGTTCTGATCTCTCTCTATCTCTCTCTCTCTCTCTCTCTCTCTGCGCTTGTTTTTTTTTTCGGTCTCATTAAATTGGTTAACCAAATAGTCGGTCGATCGAGGTTGATAGTTGAATCCTGACATTAAAGGCTATAGCTTGCGGAATCCTTTGCAATCGCTTTTCTTTGGACGCAGGAGGGGGGAAAGGGAAGGGCGAAGAAAGATCATGAATATTTCGAAAAAAAAATATCGAATCGAAATAACTCATATGATTCTCGAGACATACCTGATCCCTGCCCCGTACAACTTTCATACACTTGTCATATGCACTTAGTATATAAATATGGTAGGCTTCAGATGTACGACCGTAAAAATGGTACAAGATATAATAAAGATTGAAAGAAACAATTTCGATCCAACCGATCGAACATGACTAGAATTTTCTTCTTTTTTTTCTTCTCTGCTCACACAAGTAACTATTTACGATCTCGATGATATATTGAACGTGTACTGTTCACTCGGGTACTCGATATATTTGCCATTTTTTCTTTCTTTTTAATTTACTTAATTTACAAAGATAGAGGTCCGCTCGAAGATCGAGACTTTCGTGATATCAAGAATAATTGCAGAATTAAGGAGTTAAAAACGAGCAGACAGGTAAGTACGGAGAGAGCAGGACAAAAGTAGGTAGACAACTACCACAATCATCGAATCCTCGCTTGATTGTACCACTTAGAAACGAATTATTGCACATTTAACGAATCATATCAATAAGGACTTTGAATCCGTCTTGTATACGCGTGGAAATTTTTCATTTTTATCTTCATCAAGGTTGTTTTGTTAGGTTTTTGTCATTTAATTCTTACATCACCCGCATTTATCGCTCGGACTATCTGCATATTTCTGTGTTTCCCCTATCTTGTATCTTCGCAATTGTACGCTAAAAAAAAAGGAACGATACACATTGCCAAATGAGTGATAAGGAGTAACGAATTAAGACGAGTATTTATTTTGATTTGCTGGCTTCGATTTTTGCAAAGTTATCTCAAAAAGAGATCTCGTTTTGGGCTAATGTACTGAACAGAAATTATTTTTATGTTGATCAGGAACTGTCACGATGTAGACTGATAAAATTTTGCAATAAAACATCATCCTTCGATATTTTAATCATTATCATTTCAAGCCTACAATTTTTCTTTTATCTTTCTTCCTCTAAACTGGTAAATTTTTTTCAATTCAAGGCAAATTTTTGGATGCGTAGTTAAATATTTTACGAAAACAGAATTTCCACAAATAATCAATATATTCTTTCATATGATCAATTCACAGACGATTTGTTCGTTAGAAAAAATGCATCCTTTTTTTTTCAAATATTAGCGAAAATATTCCTTTCTGTTGAATTACTCGGGAGTTCTCCACGATGCGTATTATCAACAAGTGTAAAAAATATTGACTCGATTTTAGTGAAGCGAGGAACAATTCTCGTTTTGCTTTTCAGTCTCGTATTGAAAAACAAAATTATTTCCATACACATATGCACTAATGGAATTAATTCTGGACACATTTAATAGAAATTCGCTTTTTTTTAAATTATTTACGCAGAAAATGTATATTCTCCGACACCGAAATTATGCTGCAATGTTTTCATTTTAATCTACAATGTTTCTACTTAATATTTGCACATGATTAGTTGTGTAAATGATTTAATAAAAAAAAAATACCAATTGCGGATTACAAATAACGAAATTTCAAACATTTTTAAAGTTTCCGGAATCAATTCCACTAGTGTATATGTGTATCGGTGAACCTTTGGCCAAAAATAAATTGAATCTTGTTCCAAGCTGTCAGGATTACATTTATGCTTGTCCTTATAAAAATTCACTTCTAAGACTTCTCACAAATGCGACAAGAAAGTAATGATTTTTATGCACTTTTGTTTTAAAGATCAAAAGACTTCAAATTTTCATTAAGATTATATTTAAAGTTCAACGTACAACGTTTACAAAGTGGACAGTTAAGAATTTGAATGAATTTCAACATAAGGAATATTTTTAATGCACCGATCCTTTTTTGTCACTGCATCGTTTGATTTGTGTTATCGTACAATTGGGTATTTCTGTGTTTATTCGTATAATACGATGTTCAACGCACAAGCGCGCGTCAATGAACTTTAAAAGCTCTTTGCTGACTGACGTTGCAAAATTAATATATATATATATATTTGACAGCAGCATCGTGTATTTTTACCAAATGTGTACTTTTTTGTGTATATACGTGTGCGTGTCTCGCCCTCTTTCTCCCTCTCCGCATGTGTGTGTGTGTACCTTTCTTTCAATCATTTCGTCGTCCTTTCTTTGCCATTAGTGCCTACTTATTGGTAATTAAGGAGGAATGTAGTCATACAAGCAGCGCTGCTGGATTGAGCGAGATTTCGAGGTATGAGTCGATGAAATCGACAGTATGACGTTAAAACGTCAGCAAAGTTATTTTTTTTTGTTTGTCTTCTCACAAAATTTGTCTCTATCATGCTACATCAGGCATATCTAATGAGAGGATTCGACACCTCGTTGAACAACGTATTCCTCCATTCGCGAACTAAAACACCGTATGTACGTGTTTATATGCATAATGATGTCATATATATATATATATATATATATATATATATATATATCGTTCCGAATAATATAGTAGAGTAATGTGTACCACGCACGTACGAAAAATCTTGTTTGGCGTTATTGATCGTCCTTTTGCAAGGCACTTCTCCTCTCATCTGACGACCAAGCGGATTTTTTTGTTTGTTTCGATAAAAGAGAACGAAGAGGCGATGGTGTTTTTTTTCTTCTTTTTTTTTTTTTACGAAAAAGCCTCTAGTCATTCTGATATGGAGATTGGTGCACAATTCCTTGCTCTCTTTGTGTGTGTGTGTGTGTGTGTGTGAGTGTGTGTGTGTTTTTTTTTATCTCTACTAGTTGGAATTTCCGTAAGGAAACTTCTACGAAGTTTTTTTTTTTTTATATCGTAATATGATTTTCCAAATTCTTTCGATATCTTTGATATCATCTCCGCAACAAAAATCGAGCACTCTTGCGGACATTTAAAAAGCCTCGGTTAATGCGAATTTGTAAATTCGACGTTAACGCGATCGATATTACCAAGTTAGTTTTTGTTTCATTGAAATTTCCTTCAACCGTGGAGTTTTCTAATAGTAGAGTAAATCGGTATTGACTTTTTTTTTTGTTATCGCTTATCTCACGTCATCATCGTTCTTTATTTATTATATTTAATACGTTACTCGCACCCCTTATGGAAAAAAAGATTATTGGATGACCAACAGTCGCTATAGAAGTTTGCGAGCGCCGGCGGTGTTTATTTTTTTTTTTTGTTCTCTTCAATATTTCTATTAAATAACAATAGCAATTATCGATACAGTTTTTTTTTTTTTCATTCCGTATAATTACAATTCGATTTCATCATGGCACTAATTTTATATTGGAACAATAGTAACTATTGATAAATTCTATTTTTAACAGTTATTATACCGATCGTCGACAGTGAAACACGAATCGTCACATTCAAGATCAAATGTATCAACGTATTGGCGAGTAATAGTAACGTATACGAGTACCTCGAATTTTTCGGCTTTATAGTTACTATTGAATTTCGATGATTCGGTTGTTCGAGCTCGTCTCGTAGAGCCGCTTCTTTGGGAAAAGTGCGACAAGCGATTGTTTTTTTTTTCTTTCTTTTGATTCTTCTGACAAAAGCGATCAATTTATACAACCTGTTGGTATTTCGCTTATACATTGGATCGAAACTCCCATACAGTATCAAAGAGAAACCATTATTTACTCGCATGAAAGATTCGCGCATTTTCCAGTTCACCAAACGACAATTTCCAGAGCTACTACGTATTGATCTGGCAACAGTCCACGACTGTTGTTTTTTTTTTCTTCTTTTTTCAACGATATACGTTTACCCGATAGCCGTGACAATTCTTGGATCAACTTGACGAAAGTTTTCTCACCGCGCGCCGTTCGTTCCAATGATCAATTCCGAATAGATTTTTCTCCGTAAGGGGGCTCTAAATACTTAAGAGTATTTTCCGTTACTCGATTCAATACTTGAGAGTATTTTCGCTTACTCCATCCGCGTGTGTCAGCCTGCCTTCGTACGTCCGACTGTCTCTACAAGCGTATATGTGGGTGTGTGTGTGTATGTGTGTGTGTTTTATGTTTTTTTTTTTCCTCGTCGTCATTGATATTCTCGTTAATTCGACAATTCGTTAGGGCGAAGAGCTCAAAGTGTACGCGTTTGATTTAATTGTGTACGAATTGCGAAAGATCGGGTATAAAAGCGTCGAACGAGCTGGTCATTCCTGTTGCATTTAACAAGCTGAATCAAACCTCGCTCCGTTTTCTCCGAAACCCTTCCCACATCCTCTCCGGCCTCGTCATTTTTCAATATCACGAAAGTTTCGTGAGCCTCGAAATGATGAATTTGTCACTTCCGGCTGAGAGGGACCTCACTCCAATTCGTCGTTTTCAATTTTATTCCCCTCGTCACAATCCCTCAGCTATCTCGTAGTATCGCGTTCTTTTGTTTCTGTATGCTCTCTCTCTCTCTATCTCTCTCTCTCTCTCTCTCCCTCTCTCTCTCTCTCTCTCTCTCTCTCTCTCTCGCTCTCTCTCTTTCTTTCTCACCCCCTCCTACGATCGGGTACACGTACCTAATAAGAAAAGCTTGCAGCGTGAACGACAATTCGCATATATATCTATATATATATATGTATATATATATATATCGATTTATTTCGATGAGCTTGTTTGGCGAATAAAGTCTCAGGTCGCATCGTGACCGCTCGGATTGCCATTAATGAGGCGAGGACCGCGCTCCGGTCTGCGCCTTCTTTCCGAAGCAACGAAGCTTGTCTTTCTGTCCTTCAGATTGCGACTCGTCGTGTATCTGGCAGTCTGAATATTTTGAAATGCCCTGAAGCTTTTGGCAGCTCGTGCAGCTGCGATAGCGGCGGTATTGGTGGATGTGGTAGTGGCAGCAGCGGCGACAGAGGTCCCACCAGTGCTGCCTATCGGCGTGGTCTTCTTCTTCGTCGTCGTCGTCGTCGTCGTCGTCGTCGTGATCGTCGTCGACGTTGACGCCGTCGCCGCCGCCGCCGCTGCTGCCGCAGAAGCCAGCACGGATCTCGCGGTCGTCGAAGTTTGCGAAACGATTGAAGCTCCTCGTCTTTTGTTGCTGCTGCTGCTGCTTGATGACACATTGGCGGACTTTGAGGAACGAGAGATCTTGCGAAACTTGTCGTTCGTGCTGGCAGACACGGGGTCTTCGAGTCGATGGAATCGTGATATCGATGGGACATCAGGCGCGTATCGTGAACTTCGCGGGGACGCCGATGACGCGAGACTCGGATAATTATTCCCGTTATTGGGATGCGTTGTAACGCCGGCTTTACTAACGGGGTCAGGGTCGCTCCGGGTTGAGCGAATTTCACCATCGCGTGATCCGTGGCTGGTGGCATCGAAGCGAACGGCGTTAATGCTACCATTCGTGGCGTTGACCTTGAGCGGTATGACTGTAACGTCCAGCAAGGCCGTTGATAACGCTCCTTCCGATGTATTGATATTCTGCCGCACAATATTCGTGCCACTTGATAAACCGGCAGAATGAGACCTGCCAAGAGGGACTGGTGAATTCCGCTTGTCCTCCATATCGCCAGCGCACCGGTAATCATAGCTGCAGCATAATTGACCGTCCTGCGAGTAATCAAACATTACTTTAGTCTTCGTTGCTCGTATCAATTAAATATTTGTTTTTTTTTTCTTTCCTCTCTCCCTTTTTATAATACTCAAACGATAACACCACGAACACATACACGTCTTCCCGGTTACGCATTCGTGTTTCTCCACGTATTTTCCCTTTTGTGTGGGCGTATTTGTGTGTGTGTCTGTCTGTGTGTGTGTCTCTGTGTGTGTGTGTGTGTGTGTGTGTGTGTGCGTGCATGTGTGTTTGTGTATGTGTGTTTGTGTCGCGAGTATCTGCGTGTGCGTGTACGTATTGCAACTATACTTATTTGGAAACCCACAACCAGCAGGCCAATTTTCTCCATTCTTAGATTTTATGCGTTGACGCCAAATGTCACTGCCAATATACTTGTCGATCCCGGTAAACAGCTTAGTGAATAAACATTCGATCAGGAACACTGTGACGAATTGATTCTTGTGTATGAGTATCGGAATATTTCATTTTTTTTGTTTCGATCAATGCGTCACTTTCGCAAAATTTTGATTATTTGGTGGGAAGCGGTCACGAGAAATCGAGAAAATGCGTCGTAAAATTTTTTATAAACGTTGTGGAGAAAGCTACAGAAAAAATCGATAAATTATCGACGAGTATTCGAGGATTCGTTCCATGTTAATTTAGACCACTTAAGGTATTCCTTTCACGAACCAGAATATTTAATCAATTGATTTTCGTCTATAATTAAGTAAATATACATACCAGTATACTGGTAAAATTTCAAGCCAAGTTGCCGAACTTTTAACAAAAAATGACGACATTAAAAATCGTTTCATTTATTCGGCACTTTACGTTTACCTATTAATTTGTATAGTCAATGACTCTAGATATCTGAAAAAAAAACGGTTCTAAGCATGTGAAAAATTCTGAGGATTCCGTAACGACCAAAAAAAAACTCGCTTTAGCGAATGTTTAAAGAAAATCTTAATGATAAAACTTATGACTAGCAAAATGTGACTTGCAGAAGAATTTCGTAACCTCGACATTTTAGAGAACATGTAAAAATGTTTAAATCTACAAAATTTATGCGAATTTTTTTTTATTCCACTTCATAGTTGGATTATAATAGTTGATTATATCTTATCTTTATTAAGCGCTAGTGTAATCTACTGATGAATCGAAAGGGTCCTGGCTTATGCGCCCATAAAATACGCCCCTTCACGAGAGGAATACCTTAAAAACAGAGTGTACCAAAATTTCATGACCTTCATGGCAAAGGCCATAAGATTAATGAGATTACTTTACAATCGTCTTTGATCTTTGGTTTCTATTTGTCTAGTAAAAGAATTTACCGCCCATTTTCATTGATCAAAGGGCCAAAAAGGTGTTCGACTGTGTTAATTGGCAAGACGTGTTGACGCATTGACTGATTTACCATGTGACAGTGAACACACGAGAATACGAAAAAAAAAAATCATTTTTAGCGTAATTGCTGACTGTCCAATGACCATTCCTCCACAAGAAACTCCTAAAATATCATTGAAGAGGGAAAATTGGCCGGCAAAAACGATAAAATGAACACCAAGAAAAGAAGAGTAACAGATCGAGAGACAGAGAACTATAGTGAATACGTACAGGATACTTTTCTTCTTTTTTTTTTTTTTAATCGTACATCTAAGTACCTACGTAAGTTATTCGCAATTCATTGTTCGATTCATTATTGCCCGACCAAAAACTAAAAGAATGAGATAGGATATAGTAAAAATACAATATAAATTATTTATATTCTTTTTTTCATTCAGCTTATTCGTAAAAACAGAAAAAAAAACACGATTTTTTTTTTACTTTTCACACTACGAACCGTAGAACAATGAATTAGATATAATTGTTACGTCTTTTACCTAGACGCGAACGTCTATTATATTGTACTAATGACTAGACACTACGCGTACATATCGCAACAGCACTGGCGGGCCAGCTGATTCCACGCTCCCTTTCGCGCAACAATTCAATTTCCAATGGATCGATTTTTCGGTTGAAAGTTCATTCATTTTTTTTTTTTTTGCTTTTGTCATGTTTATTTACGCCGCCAGTTTGGTTGCCCCGGCTCCGCAACGGAACGTATGCATTTGTCGCGCGTCATGTACATATGCTGCAAACAAAACGAGTGTGCAAATCAGGAGCCTCGATGTTAAGAAAAGAAAGAAAAAAAAAAAGGGACAACAAACTATTCAACGAAACGAAGAAAATATTCAACGAAATGAAAGAAGGAGCGCGTTGAAATGCAATTTTTTTTTTTCGTACTCTCCGTCTCGTTATTCACAAACAAACAAAAAGCTATGCTGAGCGGTGGCTGCGCCGACGAATCAAAAAGCTTTTCACCGCGAGAGACAAAGATAAACCGAATTTTTCTTCGATATTTTAGACACTCCTAGAACCGACACTAAAAATCGAGATTATCGTTAAACATCCATAACTGACATATCGTAATAAAAAGCTCACTACGATTGATTCCTGTATTCCCGGCCTACCGTGAGGCATTTTTTTATATTCGAGTTTCGAAATACCGAATTACAAAATTCTCGTGTACTATAATAATAATATAAACAAACAAACGAAAAAAGGATTAAAAAAAAACGTTCAGTATTGTTTCAATAGAATCAAGAGATTCTTTAGTTTCGGCGAAGAGTGCTGTATGTGGAAAAAAAAAAAACAAAAATTCGTGCTCGGTGCTAACGCAAATCGTAATATTATACAAAAAAACGATAAAATGTGGAAATTCATCTAATGCGATTTTTGCAAGCTTTGTGAAAAGAGTGAAAGCATCGAAATAAGAAAAAATGAAAGAAAAAAAAAGAAAGAAAGAAAGCGTGCGGTGAGATTGTATGCGTTTGAATGGAGCAAGTATAGTGTAGCCAGGCAAATAAAAAAGCATGCGAAAAGATAAGAAAAGAGAAACGAAAGAGGACCATTAATATTTTAAAAACAACAAAGAAAGTTGAATGTAATATAATGAATAAATAAATATATATATATATGTGTATTAGCAGATAATAAATTATAAAGGCAGCAGCAGTAGTTTTAAGAGAGATATAGGTGAGGTAGAAGTGATGTGATTACCGATGCACACAACACGCGCTATTGCTCACCAATTGGGCGCAGTACGGCACCTGCAAGGATACCCATTGTTAGGCTGGTTAGTTGATTAGTTTTTGCTCAAGAGCGAATCACTATGCTTATTATGAAACATTTAAGCGTAGGCAAGGTCTTAATTAAATCTTGGACAATAAGCCGATCGTATATAATTACGTCTTGAACTCGCAATATCGCGCTCCGTATTTCATTACAGTTATTTCATCGAAATAACTCCAAGTTTTTCCGCTCCTCAAGTTTGCAAAAAAAAATCGTGGCACTCTTTTTTTCTATGTATATATTTGTTATCATTTTTTTTAAATATATATATATTTTTTCTTCTTTTTGACAACTACGCGATCCTTTGGGAGAACGCATACATTTGACAAAATATAGATTTTCGTCAACGGTCCCTTTACGGAAAAAAAATCAATTCGCTGATCAGCCAATGGATTTATGTATGAGGGATCGGTAATGACCTGTTCTATGAATTTAATTCGGAATGATGATTGCACGATGTTAGTAGAGTTAACATTTTTCCAATAAGATCTAGCAGCGTGTTCTGCATTCGAAATTGATGGAATGACCAACAGTAATAATTTCTTATTGCGAGTTACAATAATTGTTGGAATATATTTTTTTTTAACTTCATGGAGTTATCAATCATGGACGAAAGTTCGATTATCTTTCTAAGAGGTCTCGACATTTTTACCGAGCAAACGTAACTATATCCTTTAGTTGTGCGATATATTTACTATAAAATTAACAGCGAATAAATTGTTTTTACGATTGTAATCAGGATTATAGAATTTAGACCGAAAGAATTAAAAGGACGTAGGATCAAAGGACGATCAAGCGTTTTACCCGTGAATCTTTAAAAATGCAGACTTTTTTTCAAAGTATTTTTTTTTAATTTTACCGTAAAATGGATTATCCGGATTTTTGATTATCCGGACTACCCCTGGTCTCAATTATTCTGGAATTCCACCTCAATTCAAGATTCTTCATAAGAAAATGTCTTACGTTGTTTAGATTTTAACATTCTTTTCTCAAAAGTGTAGTGGACCTCATGTAAACTTCAAAGTTGGATTCGTTTGGTCTTAGCTACGGTCAAAAAAAAAGTCCTGTAAAATTCACGAGGAAAACTCTCGATCTTCCGGAATCTCGAATTTTTTTTTCCAATTTAAAATCAAAACTTTTATATAACTGGCTAATACGAGTTTTTTTTTTATTGCGACATTCTCCACGATATTTCGCACAAACATCAATCTCATTATTTTTTTTGCAATGTTTTTTCAATGTTTTTTTTTTCGCAATTCAATCCGTAGGGATCCGCTGAGATCACTGCATCAACCAAAAAACATCTATAGTGTATTAACTTGAAAGCGATCCATGCAGGCCCGACCCAAATTGCGCGCGATCGGAATCTCAAAATTGCATCGAAGTTACCGCGTCGTATTTTTTTTTTGTTCTCGTTATTGTCTCCACTTGTTTTTTTTTTCTCCAATCTATGCACGTCTTAGTTATTAATGTGCCAATCAATTAAATATGTAGAAGCCTCGAAGAAGCGAGTCAGCGTATTGTAAAGAAGAAAACAAACTAACAAAATCAGTAGAAAAAAAATTATAATAATCATAAAACAAATGAATATTGATGTTTTTGGATTCGGATAGGTCGTTGCGACTGCCCAACGCGAGACTGCTGAATTGCATATTGGCACTTCTCTACGAGCTGCAGGCACTCAATTTTGGAACTAATCAAAATTACAAATATGCAGCAAGTACGAGATCGAGGTTATCCCCGAGATAGTATCGAGATAGGAGAAAAGTATTACAAAAAAAACTAATGTATACATATACCCATACATATATACACAGATACATGTATATGTATATATATATATATATATATATATATATATATATATATACATACATATGTATATTTGAAGAACAATTAGTAAAAAGCTTTATATGACCAACAGTAATGATAATAATGTGATATCCGCCGGGCTTGGGTGCGACCCTGGACTTTAGGCCTCCAAGTAATAACCATGATGGTAAATATTAAAGTATTCGTAGCCTCTACTATGTTATAATAGTATACAATAATAATAATAATAATAATAATAATATTAATTACACGCCCAGCCGCATATATATATTCATATATGCACATGTCAACATATCATTCGAGGCCAAATGGAAATAGTACGAGAAAAAACAGGAAACCAATGACTTGAGCGCATAGCACGTATATAATTGTTCGAGTACACATCTATTTGGCAAATTAAGGAAAAAGAAAAACGGAAAATGATGTAGGAAAAAGAATTGGGCCGGTAACGCAACACACGGTAAGACCCCCACGGAAAAAAAGTGTATGCGAAAGTATGTGCTTCGTATATGACGTACGTGTCCCGTCAAAGAAATTGTGTAAATGAAATATACGTTGTTTGTTATAATCATGTATTGATCAATGGGACATTCGGTTCGAAGAACACGGCGCTTATGAGAAAAAAAAAACAGCTACCATCGCTGGCTATTGATCGCTACTGAATTCGAATAGTTTACTATCGGATTGATAAAAAGTTACTACTGTAAAAAAGCGATAGTGTGTATTGGATGAAAAAAAACATTATATATATATATATATATATATATATATATATATATATATATATGTTATTTAAACAATTCCCACGAAATTCCAGCAGTTGCTAATAAAAGTAAAACTTCACTTATTGACAATGTTACCAACAGACACTAAAAAAAAAGTTACACTAGGGTACATACTTGCTCTATTTTTCTTTTCTTATATGGAATCTTAGTTTCAGCTGATTTCGAGGGCTCTTCCATATTATGGCCTAGAGCATTTGGAAATACGTTTTCATACATGTAAATCACGCCTAAGGGATTACAAAAAGTATTCGCATGCACACGAATGTCGGGACTTTTTTCCGTGAGGGAAAGAGAATAAATTCGATGTTCCGAAAGTAATCGGCTCAATTGATCCAATGAAAGGGAAGAGTAGATATGTATATTTTTTTTTGTAACTCAACGATGATTAGTTCGCGCTTAAGGGGAGAAATACATGTAGACGACGAAAACATAGCTAATTTTCATAATTTTTTTTGGTAGGGAAACATACGTTTTACATTTATGAAACCTTAGGTACATAATTATGAAATAAATATAAATAAATTATTATTCTTACATAATTATGAATAAATATGAAAATTTGTAACATAATTCAACTGTTTAAATTAATTTTTTCATTGAAAAATATTGCAAAACGGCGATACTATGGCGTGGTCTTCCCGGAAGGTTTTCTTCAAGTTTGTGGGGGACATAATTTTAAAACGAGTTTGCCGATCGTGCGAAAATTGTACATACAACTCAATAACAATATTACCTTGGACTTGTACCTACTTGTATATGAAAATCACTTTTGAAAAGTACTTTTTTATTCCAAAAAAGAATGAAAACTGTGTAAAATGCCAATTTTTTTTCTGCGGTGGCCCATTTTTTTTTGTTTTCAACTTTTTAAATGTTTCTCAGGTGTAAGTTCAGCATTTGGATGTTAAAATACTCGAAATTCTTGGCTCTTATTTTTCAGATCAGTATTGAAGTCGTTGGATTTTCCACAAACGGACAACTGCCGCCAAAATCTTCCTGGAAGAGCACGCCATAACGTTGCCATTTGCCATATTTTGAAATGAAAAAGAATTTAACAGTTTAATTATATAATAAATTGTACTTGAAGTTTAATGAATGTAAAATGTTTTATTTCTTTAAAAAAAATGATAAAATTTGGCTATTTTTTCGTCGTCTACATGTATTTCCTCCCTCAATAGCGTCGCGTCACATTGGCAAACTGTCGTTAATTTCAAGTATTCTCATCGTTATTATTTTGGCGAATCACGCGTTCTCTAACCGGATATAATATAAACATAGTATGTATGAAAATAATGTCTGAGTGCGTGAGTGCGAATATTCGATAATGGCGAAACTGGCGTGTCCGTTGGAGGATTCGTCGCTATATATATATCGACAAATTCCATCCTCGAGATATCTCACCAGTTATTCCCATATTGGTGTATCGTACAGACGTGTAGTCTTCGCCGTACGCGAGATCTTTAGCCGGCCCACCCCCCCCGCTTACCTTGCACTCGCATGTAGTGCACTTGTCGTGCAAATCCTGCCAAGAGCTGCCACTCTCGTGCAACAATCCGGCATAGCTGCACGGTTGGGGATTTCCCGAGGGGGAGGACACGCGAACGCCAGTGATGTTACCGGTCGGCGCCAAACTCGGAAGTTCTCTCGCGCAAGGATCGTCCTCGCATCTTGGACAACAATCGCCGTCCTCGGTCACCGGATTCGAGCAAGTTACCGGTGGACATTCCATCTGCCAGCAGTCGATCTCGCCATACTGGATATGAGGAAAGCAATGAATCAGAGTATCCGAACCAGCTATCATTTCTTAAACACTTTTTATCTGATTCTTATCAAAGTTTATTTATTTATTCACTGTAAAGGGTGCTACGATAAAGTAAGAAAAAGCATGAAAATTAGGAATTCGCACATCGCTGTGTTGTCTTTCTATTGAGTTCACAATGTTTTCTCTATGAGTGTATCAATCTTTTCAATTTTGGTTTTTTGATATAGCAAATGACGGGAACGACAGATGAACATCTTTCGATAGATGACAAAACAAATGCGCGAGTTTATGATTTGCATGATGTTGCTTATAAACAATTCCTCCGTACGACTGTTTATAAAAAAACTTACACACACACACTTATACATATTAAATAATATAAACATCCATACTATTCTTTCAAAAGAGTTATGTCTGACAATCAAAGGTGTGCGAGCATTTTTTTCATCGACTGTGCCCCTGGACATGTTCTAGCAATGTCAATGTTTTGGAACGTTCTAAAAATTAATTAATTGAAATCTTGGAATAAAAATCAAAGTCAAGTTAGACTCGCGCATGAAGGTTGCTATAGTGACATTAACTTGATCGGGTACTGAATAAATGCTCATTTCTATTATGTTTTTACGGAATTTTGAGACTGCTACAGGTTTCCTGTAACCTTACTGAAATTATCTGAACTTCTCATTTTTCGGATTTATTTTCATTATTCCGTTTCGGAAATAAAGGGAAAAACGTACGTTTTTCCGAATTGTTCACGAAAAAAAATGCTGCAAAGTGTGATTTTAAAAATGTAGAACACAATATTCTACAAGTCTTTTTGACGACATGTTACATGCCAAATAAGAAAATATTTTATTAATTTTTTTTACCCGCACCCCTTGCGCCTTCTCACGGGTGCAATCTCATTTATACAATAAAATTGAAAGGTCTGCCTGTACATTCATTTCGTTAGGCTTCAATTATACTAGTAGAGTTGGAATACACTGCCGAGACGATATTTATCATTAATGTTGCACCCTTAATTAGGGGTGCAACAGGATGTTAAAGTTTGCATAGCAAAATCGAATTCCCTGCTTTTATCTCAATGAAATTTGGAAGATATGTTCCTTAACGGGCGTAGAGGTGAATGACGAAAGGATTAACTTTTCGCATGGTCAACTATATATGAGCCACTCGAGAGTATCGAGTGCCCAAAACTTGAATGTGCTTGCAGACCATAAATCATCCAATGTGGTCTACAGAACTATATTCTAGTTCTGTAGACAACAATGACATTTTGAGATACTGGAGTAGAAGATTGGCACTTTTATCCTACTATTTCATTAATTACCAACTCTTACCTCAGTCGGTCTATCACCGTGCCTGAGAAATATGACACTCGACCTTCTTTCTTTATTTCTTACTTTTTTCTCTCTTCGTATATCTCCTTTCTGGATCAAATCCAAAAGTCCACGCGGAACAAGTAGCGGATAAAAGCTAGTCTAACGTAAGAGTAAGAAACGCGCCCGTCTAGCATTCGAAGTAAGAAAATGAACAACAACGAAATGATAGGACAAGGGATAATTACCAGGCACTCGCAAGTCTGACACTGATATATCCATCTCTCGCCGCTCTTGAATACGAGATGATGAAGTTCCTGATGCCTGCAAGATGCCGCAGGATCACACTGGGGACAGCAGTTATCTCTACGAGTCCCGGTCACGCCGCAGTCGCATTCCGGATCTCTGCACGTGACAACTCCATTCTTGCATTCGCATCGTCTACATGGATTGCCAGCCGATACGAGGCTCTCGCCGTTCGCGATTTCCCGTCCCTCGTACCAACAACCTAGCAAAAAAAAAAAAAAAATAGAGCGTGCGTTTCATCAGACGTCACGGTGTTGTCCATGCGTCACCCTGACGAGGAAGACGCGCTGATAAATGGAAGGAAAAAGTGGCGAGGAAAAAAAAAAGACTTCGATCGTATACACTCACTGAGTCTGCACTCGGTGTTCGGGGACGATGAGGAGTCACGAAGGTCGCTATTACTACTACCGCTGCTGAGGCCCGTCATGTGCCGTTGATCATCTCGATTTGAGCACGTACACTCGTAGCCCCCCTCGGTGTTGACGCACCTGGCGCTCGGATGGCAGGTGTGTCTTCTCTCGATCGTTTGATCGTTGCACTCGTCGATATCGACGCACTGGGTACCCTGGTTACTCTCGTGGAGGGCGCTACGATAGCCTGGCTTGCAACGACAGTAGTACCAGCCTGGCATGTTGAAGCACGTCGACGAATGATGACAACGATGAAGATCCGAGGCGCACTCGTCCAGATCGAGCTCACAGCTGTTCCCGATGTAGCCTCGTCGACACGAGCATCTGCCAGGTGATACGCATTCACCACCGTTCTGGCAGCTTTGCTCGCACACCGCTGCACCACAAACGCCATCAGACATAAGCAACACACACCAGAAAACAATTACACTAACGTCCAAATATTTCGAACATGTGAACTATTATTTCTCTTTCTCAAGGAGAGCTCTCGACACTGATTGGAAGGAATGTCTTGAAAATTTTTACCCCCCCTTTCCGCGTGAATAATCGGTATAGCAACTTAAGGGATTAGGCCACTCTACGATTTTGGAAAACTCGAAAAAAACATTTTTTAGGCTTAAAAGGTGTCTAGAGGTCTTAAAAATATGTCAAAATATTTTGCGCGGTCAAAATCTTTAAGTACTCGAAATAGCTATAATCTATGCTTAGAGGCGGACGCCTAGTGCATTCAGCCTTCCGAACAATCGCTGCCTGAAGCTGCACAAGAAATACGGATCAGCTTCAGAGCGGTGAGAAAGCAAACAGTAGTAGGTGAATGTGGAAGGCCAATTGTATGGTACAGACATCACAGATTAGAGGTATATAAGAATTTTATATGATTTTGTAATACTGAAAACTGTTTTACGCATTTTTCTCGAATGCACGTTTTTTTAACTGGGCGGAAACATAACTCGAAAAACTCTTCACCAAACAATTAAAAAATTTAACTGTACATTCAAAACGAGATTCTCTACAGAAGTACGTGAGATTCTTTTGTTATATTGCATAGTTTTTTTAATTATAAACGATCATCTGTTAATTTTTTCTGAAATTTATCTTTTTTTTTTTCAGAATGCACCATTTTTGCAGAACTCGATACGTCGAAAAATTCTACGTCCTTCTGTAGCTGTTCTTATATATAATGGAAAAAATTTCCTTTTTTTTCCAGGGTCAAAAATGGCACGTGGATCCTTCCAAAGAAGGCTTCAGCGGAGAAATGCTGTGAAGCATTACATTATTAATCACTACGAAAAAAACCATTTCGTCATATTCATTAGTAATATAATAAAGAGCAATGCACGGAATATCGATTAATTTTATTATTTTGCTTAAAATAATGCCCAAATTATGCCTATTTTTTCTTGCTCTGGAGTGGCCTAACTCCTTAAACAAATTTGACTACATTTTATAATTAACGCAATTCTCCTTCATTATTCCGATTATTGATGGAACAATTTTGGCTGAATTGAACAATTGACTCTTAGTTGTCACACAGCATCAAATTGATTCAGCGTCCAAATAGTAAAACAATATCTTTTTTTTGCAAAATTCACTTCGTTGGCATTAAAAATAAACACGTTGTCATTCGATTTATTACATATTGATTTTGGTTAGATATTTTATCAGTTTCCATGCATATTCATGGATTTTTTTTTTATTCGGCCGACGTTCATGTTTCTTTAGGGTTTGAAAAGTAGCCGCGTAAATTTGGCCCAGTGCGAGAAGCCCAGAACTTTTGAGATGTGTGGCAGCGAGGAATGAGACTAATAGAAAAAATATAGCTAAATTTTGCACTTAATAAACTAGTATTTTCACATTGTTAATATCATCGTCAGAATAAATGCAGCTAAATTTAACAATTAACAATACAATTTTCCTTCACTATTAGGATCATCATAGAATAAATTTTGCTAAAATCCTCTGTGCTCCAAATGATTTTACTTCATGGTTAATGTGTCTGAATTTCAAAATAAAGAAAAGAATTATCCTTTGCTGTGCGTATTCTACTTATTATAATCGATTTGGTTAAGTCCAACACCCAACGACATGATATTTCATCAACCGTAGTATGGCTGTGAAGTGAAGAGACGTTTTTTTTCTGAAAAGAGACAGCCTTCCTGTCAAGCAAGCCTATGCGACGGGGTCTCTCAAAGTCTGCAATATATATCGAACGTCATGGAGAACAAAAAAAACCTACGTTTGCAAGCGTAGCCATCGCCTATGTAGCCCTCGCTACACACGCAATAATAACTGCCGGCTGTGTTGATGCACGTAGCGTGTTCGGAGCACGAGTGATGACCGGTTGCACACTCGTCCAATTCGGCACAGTTGAATTTGTCAATTCTGTGGTAGCCGGGAAGACACTCGCAGGTATAAGCTCCAACGACGTTTACGCAACGCGTGTTCGCGTTGCAGTGATGACCGTCCAGGCCACCCTGCTGTTTGCACTCGTCGACGTCTGAGAAGTCAAATACGTTCTATATTTGCATTGGAGTATCGTTGAACAAGTAAAGAAACTCATTGTCACCGTACAATGTGAAGAAGAAAAAAAATACGCCTTGCGATTATTGATCGATGCATATTTATCAGTTTATACAGGCCCCTCCAATTGAAGAGATCATCTGATGTTGTTTTTTTTTGTCGAGTTTCCTCCAAATTCTACGTCGATTTTTAACGAACCAAAATATTTGCCGATATAACTTTTTTAAATGAAGGTACATTTTCGGATGGTGACCGTATGCTTCATCAGTGTCTAAAATTATTTTCTACGAACATATACAGAACCAAAATATCGAATTAGAATGGAAAATACCATTTTCCCCTGCAGTATAATTTTTAAAAATTGAGGTCGTTTCTAAATAACATTGATATTTCATTTTGCTTGTAGAAAATGGATTGTCCCCATCATGTCTTTATATTTCACATCGGTACATCCCATTCAAAAACAATTAAAGAAATTGAGGGCCCATTTCAGCCCTGGGTTTATGGATGTTTTTTTTCAAGAACTCAACATTATATTATAGAAATTGGTAGATTTTCTATCCAATGGAATACATTTAGTTAGGAATCCGAAAAAATAATATTTTATTTTTTCAGATTTATTTTTATTTACCGAGTAAAAACGTGTTCCGACTGAACTGACTGAACTTGCTGAAAGTTTGGGTTTATTTGGATATGTTTGGGTTTGTTTGGATAAGTTTCGTCTTGTTTAAATTTCTAAACATAAATTCTAGTTTTCAATAGGTAAAAATAGTTGTAACGAAGGTGTTCAATCAGAACGAGATTTTACTAGGTAAGACGCGTTTAAAATAAAAACTCGTTTTAACTGTAACCTATATATTATATATTCGGGTTTGTCAAAAAAAACGTTTTAAGATTTTATTTTTTACTCCGTCAAACAATATTATTGGGTGTACGAAAAATTAATGCTCTCCAACTCAAGTTCGAGTAGTCGCACCGGATAATTTGTTTCCCGATCTGATTGACATAAAAAACTCGCCATTTACCTTTAAACCTAAATAATTTAACAAATAATTGGTATTTCTCAAACCCAGGTGAAGATTCTTAAATCTAATCCTACGACCAAAAAGTGTTTTCACAGAAATTACAGCTATTTGGAAAATGCCCGTATTCCCGTTGGAAAAAAAAGGATTTTTTTTAAATCGGACAATCAAATGGTGAAAACATTTGTTCAGCATTACCACTCAGACTTGAAAGGCTCAAATTTAGCATGATTTTTTCTCACAGCTGATAATATTGTTTGAAGCGGTGAGGGATAAGACTTTTTCGTTTTTATTTTCAACACATAGCATATACGTGTGTATAAAGACGTGGCAGTATTTTGATGACATGTGCTAAAAAATCAAATATCGTGGAGACATTCGATTCGATTCGAAGGAAGTTGTCACGTATTTACATTGATACTGTGATATCTTTCAAGTACATACGGTGCATGTATGGACTTTGTATATCGTCGTAGTAACGTTTGGCTGTGTTAAACAAGAGAGGAAGGCTATTTGTTAATGAACGTAGCTGTTAGATTGTACCGTTGCACTTGTGGCCATCCCCTTGGAAACCGGTATTACAGTGGCAGGCATAGGTCGTCTGGAGATTGAGACAGGAGGCATTCGCGTGACATTTGTGACCCTTGGCGCAGTAATCCACACCTTGGTAGATCGTGTTAAGTCGAGCGGGCCAAGGTGGAAGCACAATCAGTCAGCGAGGTAATAGAGACAGACATACACGAGCGATTAGTTCATTTAGACATTCTCAATTGCACCATTGTAGTTAAAGAAAAACGTTAAAAAATGTTGAATTCTTTTTTTGGTTGTTGCACGGTTGAGATGTTTCAAGGTCAATTTTACGTCACCGTTCAACCGTGCAATTGCGTAAAACGTGCGAACGCAATTTCCCAGCAAATTCGGTCGAGCTGTTTCACGAGTTGAAATTTAGTCACGTGTTTCGTTACTCTTATCGTGTAAGTTAAAAATAACTTTTTATCTATAAGAGAACAAACACGGTTTGATGGTGTACAGGCATATCTTAGTTTCAGCAATGACGTTTCAATGATCTATGCATTTTTTTCGCCTTATCTTAATTTAGCGTACTTTTAAATATGAGCATTGAAATTTGTACTTTTTGTTTCATTTT
This sequence comes from Ophion ventricosus, assembly GCA_963932345.1. NCBI lineage: Eukaryota > Metazoa > Arthropoda > Insecta > Hymenoptera > Ichneumonidae > Ophion > Ophion ventricosus. The sequence goes on along the minus strand of OZ010718.1, from coordinate 20,893,206 downwards.
CCATAAATTTTCTTGGCTATTTTTTATAATTTATTTTCAAGTTTTACGATGGGGAACGAGATATTTGAAATGTAAAAGATTTCAAGGATATTTGAAAATATCCTTGAAATCTTTTACATCGGATACGGGTATTATTAATTGTTATTAATAAGCGGGCGATTGGATTTCAGCATTATGCGCGAGACGTTGAGGTGATAGCTTGTTTTGTATCGTGACTTGCGGGCAGGCTTAAAGATGGGATAACATTGAGGGAAAATAAATGAATGAAAATGCGATTGAGTAGTAGTTTACCTGGACAAAATTTGCAACATTCTTCGGCTACGCTTATTTGCTCGCCGGCCGGGCAGGGCAAAGGAGGACATATAGCTTCCGTGTCGAATCTCTGACACGTGAAAACTCCGTCGAAACAATTGCACTCGCTGCACTGCTTCGGCGACACTTTTTCGCCGTGATCGTAAATCACACCGTGCAAGAGACATTGTTCTGAAAAATACCACGTACGATAAACACCTCGAATATATTTTCGTCGTAACAGTTATGAAAACATGCTTGTAACGATGAAGAAGAAAAAAACGACGTTTTGAAAAAAATAAAATTGTGCTAATATTATAGGATTGTAGTGTTTGTTAATGCGTTTGTTTTTTTTTCAGGCCGTAATTAAGCTGGTAGGATTAGAATAAGATGGTGAGACGATGACGATCATTTTTTGGAATTATGTCTGTCTATTGAGCGAAGTTGGCGTGAAAACGGCTGAAGCTTTTTCCCTGAATCTTTGTGTGAAGATAAACGTTTTTTCAGAATTTCCACTTTGATTCGTCTGGGTCCATCAAGGAGAACCCGAGAAAATGCGATTTACCTATTAAAAGAACACAGGCACGCGATACTCAATGTGAAATAGTTTTATTAGCCTCAATTATCATCCAATTGAATTGTTTGACTAATAAGACTGGCGACGTAGCGTTCGATCTGGCAACACTTGGGACGCTGGACTTGGAGGAGTGGCAGGTGAACATGTAATACGCCTTCAGTACGAGTTTGAACTCGCTAGAGTCATTTGGTTGTCCGTAGCGATTTTTTTTTCGTGAAACAGTTTTTTTTTCTAGTGCGTTCTAAAAACGAGTAACATCGATTTCGAGCAGAGGTGTGCTATCAGGTTTTACTCCAGACTTGGGCCCAGTGCAACGAAAACTTTAGCTAAACTTTAGCAGGCCTATGGAGACAGGTTTTTGTCAAGGGCCCAGGTTTTGTCAGTGTTTTAAGGCATTTTCAGAAGGAAGAGAGTCGATTGAAGAAGAACTACGCAGCAGAAGGGCTTCATCTTCAAGAACCGATGAAAATTTCCACAGAACGCACAAGTCGATCTAAACGATGATCTGATCGCACAAGATCCCGGATTCTGTCGACATTTTCATCGGTTCTTGAAAGATGAAGGCCTTTGCGCTGCGTAGTTCATCTTCAATCGACTCTCTTACTTCTGAAAATGCATCGAGCCACCGAGAAACTTGGGTCCTTGACAAAACACTGTCTCCGTAGGCTTGCTGAAGTTTAGCAAAAGTTTCTGTTGCACTGTACCCAAGTCTGAAGCAAAACCTGATAGCACACCGTTGCTCGAAATTGATGTCACTCGTTTTTAGAACGCACTAGAAAAAACTGTATTTACGGGCAACCAAATGACTGAAGTGAATTCAAACTCATACTGAAGGCGTATCACATGTTCATCTGCCGCTTGTCCGAGTCTCGGGTCCCAAGTGTTGCCGGATCGAACACCACGTTGCCATTCTCATTACTTAATTTACACCCCAAGTATACAGGGTGGATCAATAACTATTAGCATCTTGGATATCTTCGAAACTATAAGGTTCACAGAAATATTTGCTGAAATGAAATTGCACAGTACGAAAGGGGCCATCCAATAGCGATAATAGTTTTTTGCAGGTGGAGGTACTTCGGACATTTGAAGGTCAACTCCATTTTTTTAAATCGATCGCTATGTTTTTTTCTGTATCATGATAGAGGAGCTTAAAACGAGTTCAACGGCCTATAACATAAGGTCATTGAAGGTCATAGAAAGTACAGAAAGGCGATAATACTTACAGTTTCGGTAGTAAATAAAATTACTACGTTTATAGTAAGTGTTCGAAATGACGACCATCAATATCAATGCGTACGTTATTATGTACGTTTACACATTTCTTAGACAGGTACAGAAAGTACAGAAAGGCGATAATACTTACGGTTTACTTCACTGAAAATAAACACTGTTTCAAGGACACTTTAATAAGTTTGCAGGATAAGATAAACATGATAAACGTAGTAATTTTATTTACTACCAAAACTGTAAGTATTATCGCCTTTCTGTACTTTCTATGACCTTCAATGACCTTACGTTATAGGTCGTTGAACTCGTTTTAAGCTTCTCTTTCATGATACAGAAAAAAAAAACATACCGATCCATTTAAAACAATGGAGTTGACCTTCAAATGTCCAAAGTACCTCCACCTGCAAAAAAACTATTATCGCTATCGGATGGCCCCTTTCATACTGTGCAATTTCATTTCAGCAAATATTTCTGTGAAACTTATAGTTTCGAAGATATCCAAGGTGCTAATAGTTATTGATCCATCCTGTATATTAAAAATGGGTTTTTCTAATTCTACAAAATAACGGGTATTTTTAAATATATAAAAAATGCTTTTTTTTCATTATAACATCAGCCTAAGAACCTCAATATGGTATTAGCCTGAAAACCTGTTCCATTATACGCGCGAGCGAAGCGGCGAGCAGAAGTTAGTCTTTGATATGACTCGTACGAGTTTCGAGCGAGATCCAAATTGAGAATCAATAAAAACAATTATCGTCGAGTATGTACGGACGAAGATGCCGAGAAAAAAAGTGACAATGTTGGAGTAGCTTGTTACAAACATTGGCAGTTATCAATATTTGTTTTCCTCGAGTATGATGTTTTTAATTTAATAATATTATAGTTTATTTTAAAATAGTTGTTCTGTGTATTTGCGGATTTTCATTAGAAATAGAACTTCGTATAATTTTAAGGCACGCGTATTTCGTATTAAAACTTAATTACGTTTAAAAAGTTGCGGATGAATGTGTCATTTATTAAGAACCAATATTGTACAAAAATCGATAATTATCAATATTTGTCGTGTAAAATTTTTTCCAACAGTATTGAAAATATGACAGTTGGAACATCGTAATTTGGAAAACTTTGGTGCTTTTTCTTCGAACCATATTATTAGTCTGCAATAACCGTTATGATTTTACTTCAAAGTATTGAGCGAATGCTATTTTCCTAAATGATTTCAGATTTCTCAACGAACGGGTGACAAGAATAGAAGTGGCGAGAGGGGGGTCCCGCTGTGACAAACGGAGGATTAGACGTGACGAAATAAAAATGATTTTTAGTAAAATCCTAGATGAATGAAAATAACTCACTTAGACAGACTGGACAACATTGCCCCTGTGGTATAACAGGATATTTGCAGGTTACAGGTGCGCACAGGGTTGGCCTGCACTCAATATCACCGTGTATGCACGAGCACTGCTCGCAATCCTTTTCCCACGTAGCACCATCCTCGTGAACCGTACCGTTTGCTCTGCACGACTTTTGGCACTCGCATTCTTCGACCTGGCTTATTCTACCCTCTGCAGCAGCTAGCTGAAAGGAAGGACTTGGATGAAAATTCACTTCGTTTCTTATCCTTTCGAAGTCACCTCTCCGCATTTTTTTTATTTTTTATTTATTTAGAATCCCCAAAGAAACTACAATAGACATAAAACGAAGAATGTAAAGGGAAAGAAAACTTCAGGAACTTGAAAATTATTTCACCATTATTTTATTTTCCTCCAAAAGCACTGCTAGCAAGATTGTATCTTTTTTTATACGAAGATAACCCTATGGGGAAGTTTGAATTTTAATCCTCGGTACGTCAGTCTTTTAATTTCGGATTGCTCATAGAGGAAGCTTCATATGTAAAAAAAAAGCAAAAAGGAACAACTTTATTTATATGCTCAGCTGTGAGAGCGGAATAAATTAATAGGGAAACAATGTGCTGTCTTCGAATTTGCACCATTTTATTCAGTATCATAAAATTGAAGAATATTATTTTATAAGCAAATATTTTTCGGTTATCCTTCCTATTTAATGTAAAATTATTTAAATAAAAAATCCAACACAGTAAAAAAAAACTTTTTTCGCTATTTTCCGCTAAATAACGTCACTAAATTTTCTTTTATAATACGCTACTCATGAGTAAAAAATTATCCGTTTATTCAAAGTTCTGAGAATTGACACTGTTGAGACATTATTTTTTGAAAATTCAAACCCTCTCAACATGACAATCCTTTCACCGATTTCCGCAGAAGTTTGCCCAAATGTACCTTATACGATACTCCATTTCCGTACAAAAATTCAACCAGATATCTAAAAAATTGTGAAAGTTATGGCGCAAAAAGAACACTTAAAAAAAAATAAAATCTCCCATAAAACCAACCAGCGTTTCATCGATATTTATTAATTCCTTGAAAACATGCTTCTTTGCTATAATACACTATTGGTGTGCAAAAAGCGAGCCAGGTATCTTAACTCTCCGCGGTCACCCGTGGTCAAAATGACCCCAAACGCAACTTTAAACCAAAATTACTATAAGTTGTTGGCGGTCACTTTTTATATTAAATCTCGCTTTTTTCATGATTATCGTTCTTTATTTCGCTCCGAAATCGTTCTTCAGATATAAGAATAAATATCTTTTTTTTTTAACGCCCACTATGGAGCATTTTTTTCCCTTAAACTATCATATCTCAAGAGTACCACCGTAAAATTTCATGAAAAAAAAAAAATTGAAAATTGCAAGAGTTATGATTTTATTTTAGTAAAAAAGGGCTTTTTTGCACATTGACCTTTTGCTGATTTTTTCCCGCTATTTTAAAATCCGATTAAAATATAATACCCAGTGTGCCATATTCTAGAATGTTCAAACTAATATCCTGAATTTTTATGAGTCATTCGGAACGATACGGTCAACGCGGCAATCGTGTAAACATGGTTGGGGTCCTTGCGACCCCACTGTGATCAGCGTGAACGTGGGACCGCGAAGGGTTAAAAAACTTTCAAAGTTTCTGCAAGCACGACAAATTCCACCCACACACACATTTTTTCAAATATGATTTTTCGAAATTTTGCAAGATTCCCGAAAGAACATTATTCATGACTTACCCTCCGAGTAAGCTCGTTCAAATTGTGCATGAGCTGCTCGACAGTATTTTGGAGTATGGAGAATTGTCCGCACGTAGGACAGGACGAGTCTAGCTGAGGACACTGCGACAGGTAACCGTGAGCTCCTGGGATCAGCTTGACGTCCTGCAAAGCACCCTGCCCATCGTGCAACAACGAACAACGAGGTCAATTTCCTCTTCCACGCAAAAGAGTATGATAATTCGAGTGTGAGCAGATGAAAACGAGAAGATGACCTCTTCCAGCGATTTTTGTATCGAACGCTCTAAGCGCTCTAACGTTTCTCTTAATTCTCTTCATCGTTATACATTTGCTCATGGAAGTTCATTAATTTCGATACATCATCGTATTACATTGATATACCTTGAAGAGAAAATGCTTGGCGTTTCTTTGACCAACCCAGAGCTGTAACTGTGGTAGAGTGAAATTTGTGTCGGGTGGTCCTGGCCTGAGAAGTCGCCTGTAAAGTGGATGACAGTCGACGAGAAGCTCGACCTGCGAGCCGCTTATGCTCAGCGCTAGTCTGTGCCACGCACCATCGGCGAGACGAAAAGGAAATGCCTCGACGTGTACCGCACCGTCGCGCCGTGAAACGTAGTGCAATCTGAGTTCATCCTTTCGACCGCTACTCTGTAGCTCCAAGTACCTTTTTTCAAATAAAAAAATGTGTAAATATGTATACGTATGGACACTTTTTTCGACAATTAAATTTAAAAGTTTATATATGTATATCGAAAAGTCGAATAAATATATAAAATAGTGAATGACGTATTAAGTGTGTCTTTATGAACGTGTGTGTGTGGGTCTTAAGATATATTAAATCCATCAGCGAGTTGATCACCTTTTGATAATTGAAGAGGAAAATACTTGATGCTTTTTTATGTTCTCTTTTAATTCCCCGCAGGGAGACATCAATTTTAGATTCATACACATACATGCATATGGATGTATTGTTTTATAAAAATATGTTGCGGAGTTATTTTTATTTATGGTTTCTTGTAAGAGAGAAATACCATCATTTGATTATCTTCTTCTATCGATGCATATAAAACAGTTTTGTGGCTGACTGACTGACTAAATGACACATAGACAATGCACAGCCTAAACTGCTGAAGATAAAAACATGAAATGTGGAAGATATGTTTCTCAGAAGGTGTAGAGGTGCACTAGGAAAGAATCTTTCGAAAATTAACTCTCAAGGGGGTGAAATGGGGTGTAAAAGTTGCTATGGAAAATTGTATTCTTGCGTGTATCAACTTGAAACTGGCATAAATATTTTTCAAAACAAATAATAAAACGCATATTTTATGATTTTTTTAAACAACCCTTAATTAGGGATGCAACGGGGTATTGAAATTTGTATGGAAAAATTGAATTCCCTGCTTTTATCTGAATTAAATTCGGCATATATATTCCTTAAAGTGTGTAGACGTGCCCTAAGAAAGGATTAGCTTCTCACATGGTCAACTATATGTGGACTGTTCGAGAGTATCGAGTGCCCAAAACTTGAATGTGCTTGCCGAAGACTATAAATCATAGAATGTTGTCTTCAGAACTATATTGCAAAGCAGTATAGTTATGTAGACACCAATGACATTGTATGATACTGGAGTGAAAGGTTGGCATTTTTATACTATTATTTCATTAATTACCAACCCTTATCTCAGTCAGTGAGTCTACCACTGTGGCTGAGAAATATGACACTACCTTTTTCCTTTATTTCTTACTTTTTTCTCTCTTTGTTTTCTCCTCTCTGGATCAAATGCTAAAGTCCACGCGGACAAAGTCGCAGGACGAAGCTCGTTTTTATATAAATATCTAGATATTGTGCAATAACATAAATACACGAGCGAAGATGGTTACCGGTCTTCGTTAATTCGGAAAAAAAGTATTTTCTTCTCTTTTTTTTTCTAAATTCCATTAGTTTTCTATGAGAAAATATCAACTTTGGGAGTAACTTTTTTCTAAACTAGCATTTCATCAACCGTATTATAGTTTCAGTCTAAGGTCATTTTTTGTCTCAGTTGTGATACAAACAAGGATATGCAATTTTTGCTTTTGCACATGCTATTTTCCAAATTGCCAAAAGAATTTTCCCCGAGCATGAAATACAATTAATCAATCAATAAATCTCTCCCTCTTTTTCTCGATTTCTCGCTCTCCGTACTATGGACGAGACTGGAGAATTTCTCGTACCTATTATTGCCATGGGAGAAGGCCACGATTGTTCCGGAATTTGCTTCCTCCTGGCGCAATGCAGCGGCAACCGTGAATTCCGGAACCCGCCGGAGTAACGCGGCCGCCCGCTCGAAACTCGCCTCGTTTAATCGAAGATCCCTCTCTTCGCCTGCAACAGACATAATTCACAGTCTCAATTGTTGTAATTTTCCATTTGAACCCCAACATCGGAACTTATTTCCCCTTTGTCTTTTGGTAGTTTACGATCATCTCATCCATTGTACTCCAATTGGATCGTCGATGTTTGCGAACATTCTCGAAGTTTCTTTGAGCTTGACCGGAGTTTCATAATCAAAAACGAAACGTTTCCTTGGAAAATTTCTCCCAATTTTGCTAATAAATCGCTCATTTTTTCATGATTATCGTTCTTTATTTCACCCCGAAATTGCTCTTTAGATATAAGAATAAATACGCTCTTTCGAACGTCCGCTATGGAGCTATTTTTTCCCTTAAACTATCATATCTCAAAAGTATTATCTTAAAATTTTATGAAAAAAAATTGAAAATTGCAAGAGTTATGATTTTTTTTTAGTAGACTAGGGCTTCTTTTTACAAATTGACCCCTTGCTGATTTCTTTCCCCTATTTTAAAATGCGATAAAACTATAATATCGAGAATGCCACCTTCTAGAATGTTCAAACTAATATCCTGAATTTTTATGAGTCATTTGGAACGATACGGTCGACGAGGCAATCGTCTAAACACTGGGTCACTGCGACCCCCCTGTAACCAGCGTGTTATAGCTAGAACGTGTGGCCGCGAAGAGTTAAGACGGGCAACCACTTTAGGAGACCGAAAGAAAGATGATTTTTGGATTTTTTTTATTGTGAAAAAAAAACGGAAATTTCCGCAACTCTGACAATAATTTATTCATATTTTCATACATCTCTGGTAATTTTTTCAAGTTATTTCATGCATTAATTAAGGTGTAATCCGCTGTGTCCCTTGGCGTGTTCTCATCGTCGTTGTCGATTTGCGGGAATTGTGCAGCTCGCAATTCGCATCTGAAATAGTACAACAAATTTTTATACATTCTTGAAATGTTTTTTAAGAACATGAACATAAATTTTGAAAAAAAAAATCGAGAATCGAATGTTGGAACGTGTTTGAAAAAAAAATGATCGTTTTTTAGCATTTTTTTCCCGGCATTTTGCAACAATAAATATGTTTTAAACAATCTAATCTTTCCAACTTTGGGTTCATGTTTTAATAAATTATATTATGTAAACGTGTTCTAAATTTGAAGATGATCTATCGATTAGTTTTTGAGTTATGATTCCCGCAAATTGAAAAAAATGTCGTTTCGAGCAAAACACGTTTAAAGTTTCACAACTGAGCGCTCGTGAATACCTCAGCGCGCTTGGGAGTCGAGCGAAGAGTCTTTATCGTTTATATACATACCGTTACAAGGAATCCGAATATTGTTTTGAAATTTTCAGGGGGTATTCTTAAGATATTTTACTAACGATTTATGAAATAAAAAAAAAATTGATTGTTTGAAGCATCTAAAGTGGTTGCCCGCTTTAAGGCAGTAGTCTGCTTTACAGGCTTCAAAAAATCGATTTTTCGTTTTTGTCTTAAATCTATTCTAAAACTATCCAAGAATATGTGTTCAAAATTTTAGAGGCCAATTCGACATATTTTCGAAGCTAGATCAGTTTTAGTGGCCGAGCGTCGAGCAGGTGCGAATGCTCGGGCAGACTTTACAGCCCGTTTTCTCGAGTTTTCATTTTCACAAGTTTTGGAAAACGGTGCCGGCGATAGTAAAAACAATATATGTCCGATCGAAAAAAACCAAAGTGATCTAGCTTCAGTATTGAATTATCTTCTATTTGAACTAAAAAAGTTGGACAAAAGTACTATTTAAATTACTTGTTTTGCAACTTAAAGTGAATTTTTTTTTTCAAAAAAGTGAATTTTTTTTTCAAACTTCGAAAAAATTTGGAATTTCGTCATTTCTTCGGTATTTTTTTAGTTCATATAGAAAAGGAACTTATAAAAACTAAAAAAAAATTTGGTTCCACTGTTTCAGATGCATCGCACGACCTCCATCACCGGCACCGATTTACGAGTGCACACTCCAGGCGCCCCAGAAAAATCGTTACAACTTTGGCAAATTTCAATAATTTGTAATAATAAAAATTGTTTTTTAAAGCTTGAATATAATATACTATCGTCTCAAAATTTCGTTTACCGCAATCATTTCCTTCCCTTTCAAAAAAATTGTTGAAAAAACGCTTTTTTTTCGGCTCCTAAAGCAGACTACTGCCTTAATTCAGTACCTACGGAAAGTGAAGTTTAAAGACTGGCAAATGGATTACTGATTAATGGATATTATTGAAGAATGATGAAAAATAGTTGATTTTTTTTAAGGTATTATAAGAGTTTGATATTAATGTTAATTTTATTTAAAAAAAGATGATCGTGATCCAAACCAGTTTTTGTCAGTTCCCGCTAAGCCGCCCCCTCCTCCACCGTCAGAAAAAATGTTTGTCTACGCCAATGGTGATCATCGTCTCTCATTGGGATAACCCTCTTTGTACTCCGTTCATATGCACGTAATATCCATCCACGATAACAAAAAGAAGCAAAATAAAGATAGAGGAAAAGAGCAGGAGAGAGAGGAAGGGAAAAAAGCCACATAAGAAATAACCGGTTGTCTCCGTGAGTCGGCCTTCTTTGTCAGCACAAATTGGCTTCTCTATAGACATATCGCTTCGTATTTCCGCATGGCTCGTTGATGTCACCGTGTTCATTTCCTCGCCTGACCGATAGTTCCGACACTCTTGCATTCTCACCCCTCTTTTAATCCATCGATAGGGTAATTCGAGAGCACTTGCAAATAAATTTGACAACTCTCTCTCTCCCTCTCCCTCTCTCTCTCTCTTTTTGGCGCCCCCTCGACGTATTGTGCAAGTGTAATTCCTACATAAAATAAACGATGGTGTCTCCTATAGGAGACAAGAAAAGGGTAACTTCCGGCCAGACAGGAATGTGAGCCGGATCATTCGTGGCGGGGCTCACCCACGCAGCTTCTGTCCTTCGGCCTCGTGTTGACGAGACTGTTGTAATTAGCCGGTTCCACGAGCAATTATGCAACGAGTAACGATGAGAGGAGAAGGGTTGACTGTCGAGCGTGCGCACGCAGGCTATCCGAGACGGAAAACGAGAGGCGAAACACGAGAAGGGAGAGTGAAGAAAAAAAAAAACAAAAAGTGTCGAGCATTGTACGTGTATACATATGTATATATTAGCCGACAGGGTGTGAAAGAGTCACGTGCGTTCGATGCCTTCAATGTGTCAGAGGCACTTCAACCCCTCGTTCTTCACTCGGCTTGATCGCGGCGAATAAATTATTTGCATTACGTATCCTTCGTTGATACATTAACGTTTGATTGTTGATGCACCGTAAAGCCGTTCGTACCACTGGACGTGATTTTATCTCGGAAAAAAAAACTCTATAGACCAAACTATCAAGTGGGTCAATGTACTATGAGAGTTAGTTATCGTTTTATAAGTTATCATTTTGCAAACTATCATTTTTCAATCGTTGCATAGTTTGACTGCACTTTTTATCACTCAAAGGGGGAGAAATGTTCAAAGAGCTGAAAAACCTTCGTTTCAGTTAGAGGAAGCAAAGCTTAACGTATACCTTTCACGGAGGGCCGTATTGCGTGGGTGCATAAGCAAGGCCCTTTTGAGTCATTTGTAGATTACAGTGAAGCTTAACAAAAATACATTACAATAAATCGTTATACCAAACTATAAACTGGAATGAAAAATTTCATATAAATTATCTAAATTTAGACTTTTTTACATGTTCTCTGAAAAGTTATGGTTACGAAAATTCGTCTGCTAGTCACCTTTTTCGAAGTTTTATCATTAATATTTTCTTTAAACATTCGATGACCCTTCCGTTTTTATTGTTATTTTGGAATCTTCTAAATTTTTACATGCTCAGAGCAGTTTATATCAGGCATTTAGAGTTATTGAGTATAAACGAGGTGTGTAAATTAATTAATGAGACTGGCAACGTAGCGTTCGATCTGGCAATACTTGAGACGCGCGACTTCGAGGCGCGGCAGGTGAACATGTGATATGCCTTCAGTACGAGTTTGAACTCGCTAGACTCATTAGAAATGAGTGACATCAATTTCGAGCAACAGTGGACTATCAGGTTTTGCTTCAGACTTGGGCACAGTGCAACGGAAACTTTTGCAAAACTTCAGCAGGCCTCCGGAGACAGTGTTTTGTCAAGGACCCAGGTTTTTCGTTGGTTTAAGGCATTTTCAGAAGGAAGAGAGTCGGTTGAAGATGAACCATGCAGCGGAAGGCCTTCATCTTCAAGAATCGATGAAAATTTCGACAGAATCCGGGATTTTGGGCGTTCAGATCATCGGTTGACAGTCAGAATGATCGAGGAAGAGTTGAATTTGACTCACACCACCGTTCATCAGATTTTGACCAATAAATTGGGGATGAGGAAAATTGTGACAGCAATTTTCCTCATCCCCAATTCATTGATCAGCAATATCAGTAAGCGAGTTTTTGGCCAGTAAAAACATTCCTGTGGTTTCTCAGCTTTCTTATTCGCCTGACTTGAGTCCTCGTGACTTTTTCCTCTTTCCGAGATGGAAAAATCATCTCAAGGTACGTCCCAAAATACACTCGAAAACATTCATACGGCTGTAACCGACCAGCTGAAAGCTATTCCGGTAATAATAAAATGGAAAAAAGTCAGTCTCATTACTTAATTTACACCGCACACATATTATTAGATAGAAATGTGTTCAGCATGTCATCTTCATAAAGTGCCGCATAAAGTAGACGATTTTTAAAGTCGTAATTCTTTATTAAAAGTTCGATAACTTGGCTTCAAATTTTACGAGTACACTGGGATGTATTTTTACATAATCGTAGACGAAAATCAGTTAATTGTTAAATATTCGGGTTCGTGGAAGGAATAACTTAAGTATAGAAAAAAAAAATTCAGTGTGGGAAAAGAACAATATAATTCATAACCCATGACTTTTTATTTTCAAATAAACAATTGACAATTTGTAGAAATAATTTTTCGGGAAATGCAACATTAATCCTACTAAATTATCAACTATTTCTTGGCAAATTTCCGTTTCAAAGAGCAATTTCACGCCAGAGTGAAAATTTGTAACATTTTCGTATTCGCGCTCGCGCGTTTGGATATATTGGCAACGAAGGAGAAAAACGATGACAAGACAGAGATGAGACTTACACAATGATAATTCACAGTTGCGGCACATTAGGGACGATTCTTTGCTCGGTGGGCTAAATTGCCAAACGAATTTTGGCTTCCTCTGCACGAGGAATCAAAAATAGAGAGAACGACTTGCCCGCAGAGGAGAATTTTCGAATAGTGGATGATTATAAGGAAGAAATATCGTTTGTGTCTGTATGTGTGACTGGTTTTTTTTTTTTAATCTCAACGATCCCGATCTCTACCATAAATTTAGCCCATCTGGACGACATAATAAGCCGGCTTGGCGGTAACATTTTCGAGTCAGGGTGCTAGACTTCCGAGTGGCATGAATCAACGATCGTGGGCTCGGGCACCGCTCGAGACATTCTACGAATCGTGTCTCGCGTGGCCCATTCTTTACTATTTTATCGTACAGCGTATGTATACAAGCATATATATATATATATATATATATATATATATATATATATATATATCGAACAGACTTTCTTTGATGGTCATTCAATGTCGTGCAGAAAAAAAATTGGGCCTATATACACATTAGAGATTTCTTATCGTTTGATCGTAACGCGCGTGCGTCCATAGCGCAAAATTACATCGCGTATGTACGTTATAACTAAGTCTAAGAATACATTTCGATTGAAATCATGACTGGAAAGGGTTCAAACAAATTTCGAAAATTATTTACATGTGCCAGGTGTGTGAATTCTGTAATGAGACTGGCAACGTGGCGTTCTATTTGGCAACACTCGTAACGCGGGACTTGGAGGGGCGGCAGGTGAACATGTGATACGCCTTCAGTACGAGTTTGAACTCGCTAGAGTCATTTGGTTGTCCGTAGCGATTTTTTTCGTGAAACAGTTTGTTCTAGTGCGTTCTAAAAATGAGTAACATCAATTTCGAGCAACGGTGTGCCATCAGGTTTTGCTTCAGACTTGGGCACAGTGCAACGGAAACTTTTGCAAAACTTCAGCAGGTCTACAGGGACAGTGTTTTGTCAAGGATCCAGGTTTTTCGATGGTTAAAGGCATTCTCAGAAGTAAGAGAGTCGATTGAAGATGAACCACGCAGCGGAAGGCCTTCATCTTCGAGAACCGATGAAAATGTTGACAGAATCCGAGATCTTGTGTGTTCAGATCGTCGGTTGACAGCCAGAATGATCGGGGAAGAGTTGAATTTGACTCGCACTACCGTTCATCAGATTTTGACCAATGAATTGGGGATGAGAAAAGTCTGCGCAAAAAAGGTTCCAAAAAACCTTTCGCAGGACCAAAAGGAGTCAGTAAAAACATTCTTGTGGAAACGATAAGGCCTCTCAAATTTAGTCTAGTTTAATAATTTTTAATACGTTTTTGTTTAAGATGAACTGGCAAGGCTGTGGAGCGCCCCGCGCAGACCAAAACACACCGTGCATGGCTTTATTTAACGGGAGCTAGAGGCGCGATTTTGGATTTTCTTTTGAACATATAAAATTGGAATTTACTCTCCGTTGATAGAAGAATAAAATACGTTGAAACCCATTTCCAAAAGTATTTATTTTATATAAAAACAATCCCAAAGTCCATGCATTTTTCATGCCTCTCGACGGTAACCTTCCCTTAATTACAATCGTGACACCGACCACGTGCGTTGTCTTAATTGCCGGACCACTAAATCAAGTAGGGCTCCGTGAATTCTTAGACACGCCCATTATTGTAATATCGAATTAAAATGTATCGAGATTTTAATCGTTGCCGAATTAAGGAGGTACGACTACTCCCTAAGGGTCAACAAAGAGACTAAATTTATGTTTCCCCTTACGGGTGTTCTGATTTATATTAACTTATGTTGAATATTTGTATCGTCGATCCCAAAGGACCAAATTTGTGGTAAATATTTTATTTACTGCATATTTGGTAATAAAAACTGAAAAATTAGATCCTCAACGACTCTGGAGTCTTCACGACGATTTCCAAGTAGTAGCGAGATTTTGTAACTCGGTGGCGACCGTTTTCGTTGTCGTTGGATAGCGACAGCCAGTAAGGGGCTCCCTTTCTTCTGATCGTGCATGGGATTGGCTGTCGCTGGCTGGCAACGGAGAGGACTGCCGCTGCCGAGTTGCAGAATCTCGCTACAGAGCTAGGTGATGCTCGTCAAACGAATCAGCTGTTACGCCCGACGTTGGCAAGTCTATGGGTACTGTTTCGTCATTATGATAATATTCAACCGGAAGTTGGAATTGTTTTATAATGGAGTGCTTGAAGTACACGGTGAAGTTCGAATTTTCGATTTTTTACAATATCTATTATGTCTAATTTATCACATTTCAATTTTCAAACGACCCTAGTTGGATGCGTGAGCAGCAAAACCGTGATCGACGCACTTCCGGTCGACCAACTCCATAAGACGACCTGCTTCACTAGCTCAAAGTGCTCGACTTTGCAATTTTATTACGAAAAAACTGAACGGTCAATATAGCTCAAATTTTTCCAAAGGGTGCATAACGTATTCGTCAACATCATATAAAAATTTCTGGCCTGAAAGTTGGTTTCGACCCCATGATTGTACCTCCTCAAGTCGTTATTTATCAATCAACATTATTTCACAAACATTGATAACTATTAATCCGCGACATGTAAAATGTTAAAAATTTTGTTGCAAATATAGCAGATAGAACGTTGCAAAAAAAAAAAAAAACAAACCATCTTCACTTAATTTTTTCGAAATTGCAATTTGAGCACTCTTTATTATTTTCAAAGCTGCAAATTTTGCACTAATCACAATAATTTTACTCGAGAGCACTAAATAAATGTTATTTTCATGAATTGTTTAAATTTCTTAAACGAAATCGTAACAAGAATAGGTAAGACTACGGAATCCTGAAAAAAATAATTCTCTCTTGGATAATTTGGAGGAATGCGTTACCGTGAAGATAATAAGCTGGCCTTAGCCTGACGAGACCAGGTACTTGTGTAACGCCAGTCCTCGTAGTGTTGTACAATTGTAGAGCCGCTAAGAGATCTATGCTGCCAGTTATATCGGCACCTGATAACACGCCATTTGATGTCCTTGTATCTACAACAGGAACTCTCTCCGCTGGTACGTTCGGGGATGTTGAGGCGAGTGTCGTACCCGTGCCTGTTCCTCCCATTCTCGGCCTCGATGCCTCGTCCTTCTCACTCGACGTACCCGACACTGAAACACATCCATTCGGTCCTCGTGTTAATTAACGCTGTCACCGACAGCAAAGCCAAAATGTACACCAGCCCCCCTTCACATAAATATGGCATATTATAATCAAGTGGAAACTCCAAACGCGGTCGAAATTTATTCGTCACGGGTATATCATTATTTTTTTCGAACGCGTTTTCAACGAATTTAATGGCCAAATGATTGCGAATATTTCTCGTGGAAAATCACGAAGCTCTTTGAAAATAATGATTTCCCTTGTGACAAAAATATATGTCGCTTTTATCAATAATACATTTGTGCTCGACATAAATAATGACTGTCGGAACTGCTGAGCTCGTCGATTCACCCACATCGTAAATGTGTATATTTAATCCGTTCGAGTCTCGTCAATGTTCATTAATTGGATTGGATTTTTCATGTTTCCTTGTATGCGAAAAAAGCCGGAATTTTCAGACCCGTACAACATTCAGCGAATTTAAATTACACGTATAGAAAATTCGTTTACAAGAAAATGATATTTTATAAACCGATTAGGTCACTTACGTGTAAAATTCCACGGTGTTGTTTCGTGAAATAAATGTAATGTGTAAAAACTATCGCAAATTCTGTATCATATTTTAAACTACAATCCCATCGATTTGAACACGTAGGAGCATCTTTTAGTGCACCGAAGAAAGAAATAACGTTTATCCGTGAAATTATTGAACACGGCAGTTTAATAATGGGGTCTCGAACGCTTTCCCGCAGGGACCGATTTGCGTCGGGGGAAAAAAAGCAGCACCCCTATTCCCCGGTTAGCTGCGATTGTCGTAAAAACACGAGAGCATTAATCTTTCTTCGCATTATGGTCGAATAAAACGACACAGGGCTCTGGAAGCCCCGCTGTAATGTTTTATAGTATTGAAAACAAATTGTGACAAGCCATAGCTAGCAACGTGATTAATTTTAACACAAATCTAAATGTATCGCGAGACCTTCGTTATTTTCCATCGATTGGTTCCTGGAAATTGAATTAATTGGCACAAATTGTCAAGAAATGAAAACGAATGAATAATTGCAATCCTGTGTCCAGTCAATTGAATGGATCGTCCATTCAATTATTTGACAATATTTAATCAATAAATTCGGCGATTAATATTATTATTAAAAAAAAGTCAATACGAATTAATTTGTATCCAGTCCCAGTAACGTGCGAAGCTCGGAGACTCCAATAAAATCAAAGAAAGCAAAAAAAAAAGGAGCACGTTCTCTATAATTCTCATCGTAGCAGATGGCAATGATAATAATCCCACGTTTCAATGCTTGCAATAAAACTTTAGCCGCTCGGCCGATAAACTTTTAAAAGCAGGCGATACACGTGGCAAATACCGGAGGATGAAAAGAGGGTAAGGCGAAGACTTTATTTCCTTGAAACTGGAAAGTCCATGGCATTGACCGTGGACGAGGTCGCTTTACCTCCTCCTTCAGCTGTGCAACCGATGATTATTATTTACCATTATTCCCGATATACCTACACGTACATATATATACCAAGTACCTATAGGCCCGAAGGTGTTCGAAGCTTGAATCATAGGAATGTCGGATGCACACTCTGCATACTCGACATTTACGTTCGATATACGCACATGCATAGTTGATCAATATATATAGATGAACATTTTGTAAAGGCCCAGTTTAACATATACTCGACAACGAAGTTCCAGGAACGCCCGTGCGGAAAATTGTCAGGACATCCCTAATACAATTCCGGGCCTCCAAGGGATTGCTTGTGGATTCCATAGTAGGGTTTTCCATAGTCGGACCGGGTCCCTATTAGGAAATGGCAGGGTAGGTAGGTTGAGTAAAACTATGATCTAAGCACGGAGACCAAGTAAGGGCCTTTAAGGCGTGTAGTTGTAGATTCCCTAGTAGCGATTTCCCCAATACTATCAGACTTTGCTATTATGGGGGCAAATCAGTATAAATTGCTTGACTAAAGAATTTGTGGCATAATAATCATCGAGATCGATTAAATATAATAATTAAACTATGCGTTTGATATACAAGCTTTGTGATGCCTTGAACCAACACGCATGCAGTTCGTTCATTGGAACAATGCGGGATCAAATGTATTGAAATAACACATTTCTTTTTCACAGTGCACACACACACACGTACGCATATTGGTGCAATACACGGAGAGAATTAAAAAGTAATTTTTGTCGTGAATTTCACGGTAAAAATTACCGTGATATATTTCAATGTGGTGACAAGTGAGAAAAGCATAATAATTCGTATGCGACAAGTTTTTTTTTAACTCACGTTACAGAATATTTCAAATACGTAGCTAAAATTTTACTATGCAAGAAGGGAAGCGCGCACGATAATTTTTACCGAGAACACAATACATTTTCCTATAACACTCATTAAATTTTATAATAAATCTTAAAATAACTGTTATAAAGACGATACTTTTTTATAGACATTTTTGAAAGGCATAAAATAATAAAATGCACAGTAAAATTTCGCTGATATTATATATTTTTTAAATTTAAGTTTTGCGTATTTTGTTACACATGAAAATTTACTAGAAAATCTGGTAAAATTTTCTATCTGAAGAAGAAATTTTATTTTATTTTCGTGAAAATCTGTGTTTTACTCAATAATAATAAGCGAAGTTTCAGGGTTGTCATCTGGTTACCGTTACTGCACGGTAATTTTTAACAATTAATTCTCTCCGTGTAATTTTTATGAGGCACCGTTGAGGCAATTTTAAAGGCCCTGGTTATTTTACCTTCAATAGCCCTCGGTAGCAAAGTGTGACCGGCCGATGATGGCCCATGTGAGGCTTCCAGACTAGGGCCTTTCCGCACAGGCGGCATAGGATTTGTCAATTTCGATAACAATCATTTCGCAACGAAATTTATGATCGTGTTGTGAAAATAAAAAAGATCTCACTCGTTGTCGAACCCCACGATTTTTATTTAATTTGACTTTGTTCCAATCATCACCGGTTCTCACCAATTGCTAAGACAAAACTGACCGTACACGCGATATTACGCCAAGAACGCTTGACAAGCGAAAAAATTAGGAGCAAGCGATTTGCGAATATCAAACGGCTCTTTTTTCCATCTCCTCACATAAAAAAAACATCGTCTCCCCTCTCCGGTGCCCATACAGTGGCCGGAGTAGAAAGTTTCCATTCCGGCGAACATCGAAACCCGATATCTCCCCAAAATTCTGCAAGCCTCACTTATTTCCGCGCGAGCCGATATTATTCTTGCCTCATTCAAGAGCTACGTAGTCAGAAACTTTTTTTTCTTATCGAAGAAAAAAATCGCTTTACTCGAGAGAATTCATTACGCGCCCAATGAATCACCCAGATACAAAAGCCTCCAGTTGTCAAAACCCTTCGGCCCATCTTTCGTCTACGATTTGGACAACTCGTGGGGGCGTGCGTGGAGAAGAGGAAAAAGAAAACTTTCAAGTACATGAATCGGTGTTCTTTCATCGGGGAAATTCGGCCTCCTTGGACACACGAGTTGCGCGGTTACGCGTACACGGAGAGATGAACGCCTTAGCGACGGGGATGAACGAGAGAGAGAGTAAGAGAGAGAGAGAGAGAGAGAGAGAGGGGAAAGAGACAGAGACAGAGAGAGAGAGAGAGAGAGAGAGAAAGAAAGAAACAGAGGAAGAGAGAAAGAGCGGCGGATGCTGGGTCGTGAGTTAAGGTGAAGGGGGATGGGATCGGTGGCAGACTGCCGGGCGTCGCGATGCCGCCGGCGCAGCTATTATCGAACCACGGTACGGATCGTCTCAGCCTCTCTCTCTCTCTCTCTCTCTCTCTCTCTATCTCTCTCTCCCCTCTCCCCTCTCTCTCAGCCTTCCGCTTTATGTAATTCTACTATGTACGCACACACTCGCACACACATACACACAGTGTGTGCGTGCGTGTGTGTGTGTGTGCGCGTATGCGCAACCTATATACGTATTTACGATTATGTATCATCGTGGATATAGGAAGAATGTGTATAGGTATTCATCGACCAAGTTTTCGTCTCGTGCTCGTTCACGCTTCGTTCACCGCGCCTGAGTTGCTCGTAAAGCGGTGACGACACGTGCGAGTACAGCCAGCCGGCCGGCGGACCACCGGCCGGCCTGGCGCTTCCTTACCCTTTCTACTTACTGCCCTTTTTCTCTGCTTCGCGCATTCTTTTCCAGGCCCAATTTTTACCATCGCACACACGCGTCCATCCACAACGTAAGTAAGAAAGAGAGATCAAGAGAGATAGAGAGAGAGAGAGAGAGAGAGAGAGAGAGAGACATACACACGCAAAGAGCACACCAGTAAGTAAATTGAAATTGGCTGGACGAAGAGCGAAAAAAAAAATAATCGTTATAGCCTCAAGCTACGATGACTAGAAGAAAAAGATCGAGCGACATGCGATCGGGCTCAAGTATCTCATTCGTATTAATAGGAACAACCGCGAGAGTAGTACGAAATGTGTAACTAACTGAAATATTAATCGAGGTCAACAATCAAATTCATTCTTGGACATTCCCATCCATATATCCGTGCGATTCTTCTTGTGTGGTTCACGTTCGAGACAGATGTATCTCGCAGGCACGGGAGAAAACGTACTCAAGATTTTTGATCGGATAATGAAAATAGTCGAAGAAACGAGCACTGAATTCGTTCTGCGAGAATTCGAAACGCGGTGCACGGTGAACGTTGCGTGCTTTTTTTTGCTCGATAAGAATTTGTGATCAACTTTCAACTTTCAACTTTCTTTCACGCGTAGGTAGAAGTCTCGAAATTTTATATTTGGAATGTTTTTTTGTACGCTATTACAGCACATAGCTTTGGAGGTATGAATGAAGAATCAATTTTTACGTCGCAGGGGTTCGGTAAAATTATCGACGAATCATTGAGAAGAAAAGAACATGATTTTCTGGCGAATTGTTTGAACGAACGACATCAATAATGAACGAAATTCATTATTAATGAATTTATGAAATATTCTTGCTTTTCTGGATAAGAAAACTGGTACAAGATTTGAGAAATTTGCAAAAAATAAATGTACGAAAATTTGCACTGTGACGAATATCGATTGAAAGCGATGAAAATGCGTTTGGATTTGGAAAAAAAAAACAAATTTCCAAAATCTGGCTATCTTCCATACAAACGATTGTAGCTGATAATTGTAAAAAGAACGAAATACGTGAACCTACCTATCGTTCGTGAGAAACATTAAAAGCAATGAGTGCAGTGTAACTGTCAATGACGATGTGATGGACCGTCGCGTATAATACATGGCGATACTTGATTGGAATACGAGTAAGAAGATTTTACTCACGTCGCAGCGTCGAGATTCCAAGTGCCTCGAGGCAAGGATGAGTGACGACTAAGAGTGTATACGGATTGAAAAGTTTTCGGCTCGCGGTGGCCGGTAAGCACCAGAAAGCCAACAAGATAATAGGGAGGGTGGCCGGTGCCCACATAACACGCGCGAGTCACTAACCGGTTGGGAGCAAACGTTGCAACCCCTCTCGAACAAAAATTGCCCTTATCGTTTGGCAATTAGGTTTGTATTTTTTTTTTTCTTCTTTTTTTTTTTTGCTTCTTCACGACACGTCTCGCCACGACGACGAAGGGGGTGGATCTTTACGCGTAGAAAATGGATTAAAAGCGGCAGCGGTTAAAGAGTCTCGACCAACGACAAGGGAACAAAGCTCTCGACTGATGATAGCATTGAGTGTCTCGGAAATTCTGTCCACGATGTTTTAGCCCAACACACGCGTTTCGTCGTGGCCCATGCGCTCACGCGACTTCATTTCTCCCCCACGTTACCCCCGCAACGAGATAGATAGGAGTGTCCCCTTGGTATTGCACCCGCGCGCGCGCATATATTTGACGCATTTCCTTTATACTCGCGCCACTTCGCTCTCTATCACTCGACACTTTGCAATTCTCGACGATCGTCGTACCAAACGGAAATGTCACGAATATGTACTTGCCGAGCTTGTGACAGGAAACTCTTCGCGAAGCCTAACGTATTTGACAACTTTCCCGAGATGGAATTCTACACTCTCATCGAAGAATATTTTATTCGTGCACTTTTGGACGGTAAACTCGGACGGTACGATGCATTTTACTGATTCAGTTCAACGGATAGATTATCTTTGGCCAGTAAACATTCAGGTAATTAACAATCTTTTGTTGGTCGCGATAGATCATTTTTTTTTAATTGATTGGCTTTAAATTGCCCATGCGCGTGCAGAAATTGTCGTACGGAGCCAATTGGATTCACATACTCGTCTCTACTTCCTGATATGGATCTAATGGGCCATCGCATTGGGATTCCTATACTAAAATGTACATCGGACTCTCATCGGGGTTTCCCATTCGAATGGGGTGTATGAAACCAATTTGAAGCCTGGAGGATTGCGCCACGTTGTCGAACAGAATCCGATACGATTGGCAAAAGTCCGGGTCCTTTTGAACAATTAGGAAATTACAGTGGCGCTTGATAAAAATAAGACACAATCAATTGTTATATCCAACAATGTACTGGAATGAACAATTTCGCATAAATTTTGTAGATTTAGACATGTTTACATGTTTTTTTAAATTGAAACATTAAATTTACACATTTATATAAACATTTATATAAAACAGTAGCTTTAGACAATTTTACATGCGTAAAAAAGAAGCCGCGGTTACGGAAATTCTTCTGCTAGTAACATTTTTCAAAGTTTTATCATGAATATTTTTCTTTAAACATTCGGTGACTCCCTGTTTCTATTGTCGGCACGGAATCTTTAGAATGTTTACACACTTAGAGCAGTTTATATCAGACATCTAGAGTTATTGAGTATATAAATTATATAAATTATCAGATAGGGATGTTGCCAGCATGTCATCTCCATAAAGTGCTGCATAAATTAAATTATTTTTTAAGTCGTCATTTATTTGTTAAGAGTTCGTTAACTTGCCTTGAAATTTGACCAGTATACTAGGATGTATTTTTACCTAATTGTAGATGAAAATCAGTTTATCATAAAATATTCGGGTCCTTGAAAGGAATACCATCGAAAAGTATACACGGAGAGAATTAAATGTTAAAAATTATCGTGCAGTAACGGTAACCAGATGACAACCCTGAAACTTCGCTTATTATTACTGAGTAAAACACAGATTTTCACGAAAATAAAATAAAATTTCTTCTTCAGATAGAAAATTTTACCAGATTTTCTAGTAAATTTTGATGTGTAACAAAATACGCAAAACTTAAATTTAAAAAATATATAATATCAGCGAAAATTTACTGTGCATTTTATTATTTTATGCCTTTCAAAAATGTCTATAAAAAAGTATCGTCTTTATAACAGTTATTTTAAGATTTATTATAAAATTTAATGAGTGTTATAGGAAAATGTATTGTGCTCTCGGTAAAAATTATCGTGCGCGCTACCTTTCTTGTATAGTAAAATTTTAGCTACGTATTTGAAATTTTCTGTAACGTGAGTTAAAAAAAACTTGTCGCATACGAATTATTATGCTTTTCTCACTTGTCACCACATTGAAATATATCACGGTAATTTTTACCGTGAAATTCACGACAAAAATTACTTTTTAATTCTCTCCGTGTACTTTATAAATCGATTTGAATCACATCACTGAAATACAACTTCGTTGTCGTTAGTTAATACTTTACTGCACTGTGAGATAATAGCACACGCGTACACACTCCCAAAGCGTGCAAGTTCTGTTTCAACACGCCGAGTTTTTTCTCGTCACTTTTCACATATTTTCGATTCGAACGTGTTAAGAATTCTCAAACGGCGTTCATCGGGAAACAATGCAGAATCCAATTGGATGCTAACAAGGACTCTTTACGTGCGGTGTCCCTAGAAAATCCCTATAGAGACGTGGGTGCATCTTGGGACTTTCCAACAAATTTGTGCACGGGACCACGAGAGGATATTTTTTTTTTGGCGAAGCGCCAAGAGTTTCCAGTTTACAATTTCGAATAAAAAAATCTCAAACGCGATGATATCGGGAAATGGCGCGATATCCACTTTGATTCCAATGTGGATTCCCTACGTGGCGCATCCCAATCAAATCCTTATGAGGATGTGGTAGGATTTAGGGAATCCCCAACAAATTTCTGCACGTTTGTATCCCGTACGTGCTTTACGATTGAAACGTGGGCTCGTGGGCAAGAAGGAATACCAACCATCCGCTCATTTTTTTTTCAATTCTAATCCCGACTGAGAAATCCTAAATTTAATATGAATGCCAAACCAAAAAAACCGAGAGTTTTCTTCACAGCGGAGTAATAAATTGACGCTGTTCAAGTATTTCGCGGGTCATTGAATGTTACTGAACAGGCTATGCATGCGACTACACCTTACGCAGTTTTCAATGAAACACGTAATCGGATCCCCGTGAGACACTTTGAGTTCTCATATGATTTCTCCTGTTCCGGCAGCGACCTGAGCTCGAATAACGCAAGACACGCACTCATATACGTCAGTACTATCATAGAGTTGCGTGTCTTGCAACCCTATTAGTGTGACATGTATATATATATATATATATATATATATATATATATATATATATATATATATATATGAAACTGCATGAATGCAATTTAAAAAAAAACGTATGAGAATTACTAAGAGTAATATAGTATGAAATCTAGGATAAATTAATTTGTTCAATGATTTCCGATGTATGTTTTGATAGTTATTGTTAAGAAGAAAAAAAGGATAACCCTTTAAGTAAATAATAATAAATAAATAACTGCAACTTTAAAATGAACTATTGTTCACAACGAATGAATCATAAAGGTTGCTGTTCTACGAATTTTATAAGTGATGATATTATAAATGACGAGGATAGTATCTTTCGGATTATTTCTAATTCTTTGTTGATTATTTTAAAAAAATATACAGTACTTAAGTTCTTGCCAGAAATATACAGTACTTAAGTTCTGTATCGCCCCAATCATTCGTGCAAAATCCGCCTGAAGTGAATGATTTGGAAAAGTTTGAGGCGCTATATAGTATTTCCTGTACTTTAGACGTTTGGCTACAATAGCACAGAAAATCAAGGCGAAACAAGAACCTTTCTAACGAGAGAAAAGACGTTCGACGAGTGACGACGAATATCCTCGTCTGGCTTGTCGCTCCTCTTTTCAGGGGATAATCCTTTCCTCAATCAGAAATCTTTTGTGTTTTTGTCTTATCCTCCTGCAGCAGACCCTACTCTCGATTCCATACAAACCGTATTTTACTCTACATTCACGCACATACGTATGTATACGTGTACGTATGTGTGTTTTCTTTAAATATCGGTGTGATTCGAATCAAAAATAATTACTGAAAACAATAAATATTCACGTGGGATTTATAATTATCAATTGCAGAAGAAGTATAATTATCAATTATCTATATATATAAAACAATTCTGTGACTTACTGATGTGGATAACTTACAGCGTAAACCGCCGAAGATAATAAAAACATGTAATTTGGAAGATATTTCTTCCAAATTTTTAGTGCACCTCTACACTTTAGAAAGTGTAGAGGTGCAATAAAAAAGAATTTTTCAAAAGTCAACTCTCAAGTTTTTTCGTTGTTTCGCGGCCTACTACGACCCTATTTGTTTCAAATAATTTTTTTAAATTTGTTCAAGCTATTCTTTTTAAATATTAAATATATTTAAATTAGATAAATGAAGATTGAAATTAAATAAATAAAGTTAAAACACGATATATCGCACGAATACGAGAAAGGAATATAGGTTTCGTGACATAAAAGTGCGGTGAAAAAAAGTTAAATTATTTTTCTTTATTTTCACTAACAAGGCTGTTGTTTAGAAAAAAAAAGAAAGTTATCGTCGTGCCTTTTATTAACAGGCGCGACAATTTATCTATAGAAAGACTAACCATTATTAGGAATAAATCAATTATTTAGTTATTAGACGATATTAAATAGATCTTGATTTCAATAAATAAATATATTTAAAATGAATAATTTTAATAATCGAATACAATAGGAAAAATTTGATTTCACGAAAAATCTAGTTAATTCAAATTTAAAAATCAAATAGACGCATCCAGTTAATATCAAAATAATTTTTATGTCAGTGCAAAACTTGAATGTGCTTGCCGAACACCATAAATCATACAATGTTGTCTACAGAACTATATTGCAAAGCCATATTGATTGGCACTTTCATACTACTAATTAATTAATTCCCTTACCTCAGTAAGTCAGTGTACCAGCGGGCCTAAAAAATATGACTCTCTACCTTCTTTCTTTATTTCTTAATTTTTTTTTCTTTGCTTATCTCCTCTCTGGATCAAATCGTAAAGTCCACGCGGACAAAGTCGCGAGCAAAAGCTAGTATAAAAATATAATGAATCCTGCCATTTATTTCTTCACATACATTTTACCAACAATACCGAAAGCCACTCCATTTCGTGCACATCTCGTTGCGCAAATGCGGTACATGGTACTTTCTGTTGATTTTAATTTGCAGGTAAGAGTGACGACAAATTGATAAATTTTATTTCTTGTTTTAAAAGAACCGTCCTGTGGCTTCTTGATGCTCGGTATCTATAGTTTTTTTTTGTGCAATGCGTCAGAAACAGTCGTCACTGCACCCGACATACACTTTCGTTCCACTATTTGCCCGCTATGGCAATGTGCTTCGATGCACCGCTTGCAATTGACTCTTTAGACAGCTGCGATCAATTGCGTTCACTGAATGCAGTAAAGCAGAATCAAAAATATAGCTGCACCAATTATTGATCAAAATAATGATCGTTTTGTGGAAAATTCAATGGAGTGAAAAAATTCGATTTTCCGATACGACATTACGGTTTTAATAGTAATCGTAATTTTGCTTTGAAATATTCTTCTTTTTTTCGTGACGAATGGTATGAAGTTTTTACCATCGTATACTTATGAATTGCACGCGACGTTTTGAAACATTACGAGATAATAGATTAATTTTTCTTTGATTTCCTATTGAAGATATAGTTATCCGTAAATTAAAGGCGAGATAACTGAAACAAGGTAATGCAATGATACATTTTTAAGTTTCAATACGATAACTTCATTTGAATTGTAGTTAAACGACTTTTTCTCGAACTTTTTTTCATAGCATTTTACCTTTTGATTGTCGTATTTTTTTTCTGTCAAATTCCTCATACGAACCCTACGAAGATTTGTTTATTTGTTGTAACTTTTGAATGTTTATGGGTAAAGTTTACGGATATATAGGATCTGTAAACCGTATACGTACGCTAATAAAACGATGTTTGATCTTACCCCTACCCGAGGAGTGAGATTATACAAAGAGGATAGGTGGTTGTATTATGGTAGGCTGAACGTGATATGAGCTTCGACCTCGTGTACTCCAGCGTGAAATGGTTTGATCGGGCGCGGATCTGTCGTCTCGACCCGACGGCGCCTGCTCGTATACCCATTTCCCCCGTAAAAATAGTAAAAACCAACCCGATACTCAAACACGTTGTGGGCGATGAATAAACCGGCAAAGATCGCCAATGACCCTTTTTATTCAATGGGGAATAAAATTGGCACGTAAATGTATCGTTAAACTTTTCGACGTTTCCTCAATAATAAAAATACATAGAATATTGCAAATAAAACAACAAATTCTTTTGACCATTTCACGAATGCGATGAAAGTTAACATTATGATAAAGTATTTTGTGACAAAATAAAAGCGGAAAGTGCATTTGTGCAAAAATTTTAATCGTCATGCACCGAAATAAGGAATATTACCGTAAATAATCAATGAAATATTTTATTTCTTTCCAAAATAATAGAAGGCAGATTCCGAATACTACAGAGAACTTTTTTGCGAAATGAGGATGTGTGTTTTACAAAAACATTCGCGAAAGAATCAAGGCTCAATAAAATTTCTTTATTATAGATAAAAACTTGGTTTGTAATAAGAAGAAAATGTCTTCTGTATTTAATTCTTCTGTATTTACTATTTGCTTATTCTTATTGTCATACGAAATCTTTTTTTCTTCTACTTAGGTTGCACAGTTCTTCAATGAGGACCCTGAAAAGCGTTTGAATAATGTTCGTACCCTAAAACTGCGACAAAAATAGAACGTTTCAAGAATATTCATTTTCATTTATTTTAAACGATGTAAATTTCAACATCGTGCAAAACGTCAGAAAAAAATCGATCCGCGACAAGCTAAAATTATACTACTAATTATACTAAATATGAACCTCATTCAGATTTCAAACCACTTATATTTTCCCAAAACTATGTAATTCTCCTTGAACGTTGAATGCTCATTAGCACAAGCGTTCAGCTAAAATAGGATTCTGAATTTTTCATCTCTCGCGTAGTGTTCGTAGTACGTCGTTGCCAATTATGTCCCATCTGACCAACGAGATTATCGCCTTCGTGCCCCCCTCCCTCCCTCGCCGATCCTATAATATCGTTTCCTCAGCTTTCACGTAATAATGAGATGAGGAAGAAAAGGACGATTAAGGGGGGAAAATGTACGCAGACGATGCAAAAAATAGCAAATTTTGATAATTTTTTTTTGCAAGGGAACAAAATGTTCTACATTTATAAAACTTTAGGTACAATTTATTACATAATTAAACTGTTTAAATAATTTTTTTCATTGAAAAATATAGTAATATGGCGACGTTACGGCGTGGTCTTCCGAAAAGGTTTTGGCGGCAGTTGACCGTTTGTGAGAAATCCAACGAATTCAACATTGATCTGAAAAATTTAAGGCATCAATTTGTAGCACTTTAACATCCAAATACTGAACTCATAACTAAAAAACATTTTACAAGTTGAAAATAAAAAATGGGCCACTACAGAAAATAAAATTGAAATTTTACACAAAATTTTCGTTCTCTTTTGCAATGAAAAAGTACTTTTTCAAAGTGATGTTCATAAACAAGTAGGTATAAGTCCAAGGTAATATTGTTATTGAGTTGTGTGTTTTTCTCGAAACGACATTTTTCGAATTTGCGGGAAAGTTAACTCAACAACAGATGTTCCGATTGATTTGAAATTTGTACCACACATTTGTAACATAATTATCTCAAACCGTACGTAGGATTTTTTTCCTAATGTTAACCGTTTTTGGTTAATCAATGTTTTTAAGTAGAAATTTTATGTGAAAAACAAACACAAATTTCTGCGTCATATCAAAAATCCATTTTTTCATTTTTCCGGAAAATCCTATGCAGCACCGTGAATTCAACCTAATTCAACAAAACATTTTCATTCTTTTATGTTTCAGATGAACCGTGAGGCCATTAGAGTTCCCGCAGATTGAAGGTGGAGAAAAAAAAACTTGACGCGCGCGAAGGCGCGTATCTCCGCCAATTATCAATATTGTTAGATTTAAAAAAGACATTTAAGAAACTGAAAACATGTGATAACAGAGTGTAAAGATAGAAATAAAAAATCTGCATTAGTTTAGCTACAAAATATTCATGAATACCGAGACTTATTCTAGCCTCTCAGGTAGCCTCAAACTCAATGATTTCAGTGACTTGCCAGCTGATCAGCGATTCCAGGGCCACACAATAATCCTCCAGTTTCCTCATGAAGCTGATTTTGCTTCTGCAGTCAATTTTGATGGCGCTACATGTATTACCCCTCTTAACTTGTCAAACGAGACTGCCATAGAAGATAGACTCGTTCGTGACTAATGTATTCGGAGCGAAATATAAAATAAAGATCGAGATGCACGCGAGCAGATGAGGGTGACGAAAATTGAAATGGGACAAGCTTTTTGCTTGTTGTATTATATGCGTGGGTGAGATGAAACACCGACGTTCTATAGAGCCGTTTGTTCAACTGTGTACCGGTTGAAGAATGGACGAACCTTCCGCCACACAAATGTGTATGTGTGTGTGTGTATATATTAACCACGAAGGCCATTGCGTTTCGTGTACTTTCCTGCCAGTGGTGGCTCAAAGGCTTCGCCTTTTTCGGCCAGAATTTCCACGATAGTGCTCAGGGATCGAGGGTTCTCTGTTGCTGAGGCTGCGCGTCTACCCCTTCGACTCGCAGTACTCCACGATTCTTCTCAGGAGAGAGAAAGAGGAAGTACGAACATCGAGTTCTCCCCTGAGGAGTAGCCTCATCTCTTTCTCCATTCGATAATGAGCAATTCGCTCTCCATTTGCCAGTCTTTTGTGGCCTTTGTGCTGGCCGCGTGCCAGACGCACTACGAGAAAGAGAGTGGGAGAAATAGAAAGAAAGAGTTCCCTGGGGGCATTTCCCGCTCACGCCCTATACACCACCCCTCCTGACAGGCCTCAAGCCCACAGTCGCTTATTTCTCATTCCCGGTCCTTTTTTTCATCGTATTAGGCCAGGGTTCCTTGCCGCAACAACGGCAAGGAACCCTGGCTTTTATTGGCTTTTTCTCTCCCTCTTGTTCTGTCGTCGGTAATATTTTCGTCTTTGCTCAACGATATAGAACCTTCGCCGACACTTTTATACCAAAGGGCCGACGCATTCGTGTCGTTATGGCGTGAGTCTAGAGGGTGATTCAGAATTGCCTTCACACCTGTAACTGAATCATTGAATAAAGGGCCAATCATGAATTCGTAGTATTTTTCAATGTTTCATCGTACGCCCTTACGAGCTTTTTCGATTCTATCCCTCTCACTTTTCCTCAATACTTGTCACTTCATTATTCTTAGTTCCCGAGAAAATCCACAGAGGGTTGCACGCAGCCACTCTTGCGTGACGCACTACTTTATCGCAATTGCAGGAGGGCACAGGGTAACTGTGGAAAAAGTCAACTCGGTAAAGCTACCGCCCCCTCAGTAGTTCATGCGCCAGCAAGTGGGCGGCTAAAGAAACATCCAACCAAGTATTCCAAGTCCTTGGTCCTCAGATAAATCATTCTTTCCACATCTTGGCAGAATCATTAACTGTAACTTTCGGTGTTTGGGATTTCTATATGGTATGTTGCGAAATTACCAGTGTCAGTTTTCCAAAAGAATGGCTTTTTCCTCAGTTTTTTAACAAAATGCTGATGGACTGGGGAATTCTGATAGTCTACGGACAGTGTAGAACTAAAGGGTGTCTCAAAATGATCTGACATTTTTATTTATTAATAAAACGTATTATTTATTTGAAAAGTACTTTTGAAAAGTACTTTTGACGAAATTTTCAATAACATTTTGGCATAATTGCGGACTAATTTTATTAATGCTACGTCCAATTTCTCCCTTGAGCTCCGGAATGGTCTGTGGATCATTGGCATACGTTTTTCCTTTCAGAAAACTACAAAGAAAGAAGTCCAATAGCGTCAAATCGCACGATCTTGGTGGCCAATTGACATCGCCGCGCCGCGACATAATACGACCGTGAAACTTCGTCTGCAATAACTCCATTGTTTCGCAGTGAATTTTCACAATTTCTATGTGTTGCTCGATCGTGTAATTCTCCATGACTAAACCTCAATACTTCCTGATGCCAGTTGTCAAAGATTAGTACTCTATGTTCGCCACAAAAAAATGGCGCGCAATTCAAAATGTCAGGTTCATTTTGAGACACCCTTTACGTAGAATGGTATAATAACGATGACTGTAATAAAATTCAACGAATGAATAATTGCCAATAACTTGCCAAAAGCACTTTATTATTGTGTATACCATATATGCGTAATCCGATTCTAAAAATGATGATTCGATCAACGTGGATGGTTCACCACTGAACGGCTCACGATTATAAAATGACATTTCACAAGCCCTGACCCGTTCAACATGCGTAGAGTGAAATCAATTAAATTTGTTACGACTATTTAGCATTAAACTATTTATTGCTATAAATAAATAAATCAATAGCCAACGCAACACTTTTTATGAATTTTGTGGCTATAAAGGATCGTTGCGTAAGCCATAAAATTCTCGTGTACGACCACGTTGAATTATATTTTCGCTGAATCGTAAAAAAATGTATACGCAATTTTACGAATATACGAAAGAAGTTTTCCTGGATTTTTCTTCTTTGAGAATCGTGTACCTTTATGTCCGATAAATCTTGTTTTATGAAATACAGTGTACATTGACGTCCCTAGTGATGTGCTTGATAAGCGGGACAGAAGAGTGAAATGAAGTACGAGTCACGGAGTGGGGACCAACCGTAGCCTCTCTTTTGAGGTATTCCTTTCGCGGAGGGCCATATTATGTGGGCATATAGAGCCCTTTTGAATTATTAGTAGATTACAGTGGTGCTTGATAAAAATACGTTACAATCAATTATTATATTCAACGATGAGTTGTAATGAAAAATTTCGCATAAAATTTGAAAATTTACGAAAATTCCTCGGCTAGTCAGTTTTTCTAAGTTTTATCGTTAATATTTCCTTTATATACCGCAACCATGTTTTCCTCGCTTTTTCGTACGTGTAAACAGTACGTAAAAGAGGTATTTTACGTCCAAGGATTTAAAAATTGTGAAACGTCCCTGTACGTCAGCTGTCGGTCGTTAGGTGCTGCTCTCAGTCATTAGGTCAAGGAATTATTGTGTACGCTAAGGCGTTATTTGCGCGAAGAAACACAACCTCACTGTCATAAATCATCAATAAAAAAATTAAATAAACAATGAGTGATATTGAAAAAAAACAGCAGCGATGAGTGGCTCCAATGCACGCTGCCAGATTTAAAGAAAGCCGCGACAAAGACGAAACACGCAATATTGCCATAAAAATCAAAAGACCTCTTTGAATCGACGTACGACGCATTTGTGTATACGCTGATACATTTCAAAGCTACGTTTCGTGTCTACGGGAGGGGGGATTTTAAAGATTTTTGAAGTCGTAATTTGTTGTGAAAAGTTCGGTAAATTGGCCTGAAATTTTATCAGTATCCTGGGACGTCTTTTTACTTAATTTTCGACGAAAAACAGTTAATTGTTAAATATTTGCATTCGTGAAAGGAATACCTTAAGTTTAACGAGAAATCGTCATGTTCAGAACTCCACCCTCCACCCTCCCCCGGCGCAATTTTTCGCGAGATACCACAGTGTATTGAAAGATCTCAGCGTATTTCGAAAATAATGAAATAACTTTTTCTTTGTGCTTTCTATAAAAATGATTTCGAATCTCTCGCCATTGTGTATAAATAAAACGTTGCGCTCCTACGCAAACACATGACAGTCTGGAAAATACACATTTACTATATGGCACGTGCCTGATCGATAAATAAATCATGTGCAGCAGCGTAGACAAGGGGACAGTTCGACAGGAAGATATAAGGAAAAGGGAGGGGGGGGGAGGTATTCGAAGCGTGGGCTGCCGAGCTACAATCGAGTCTCCAGGAATATCAATTATTCAAAGGGTAACCTCGTCGATTATTTAATGCCAGGTAAGGGGAAAGGGGCGGGGGAGGTGCGGGGGAGTAGAAAATCGGTGCCAGGTTCGGGGTGAAAGCGTGTCGTGTTTCAAGCACCCAGGCCTACTTAAAGGCTACTCTCCGCTTGAGCGATACAGAGAAAGAGGGAAGAAAAGAAATGGCCAACTTTGCTGAGAGCGAGCAGTCGAGGGCCAATCCAACGCCCGACTATATCTTCAGAACTTTAATGATGTAAGCTGTTCATTCGTTACATCTCGAATTTCATAGCTATGAGGCACGTGACCTGATACCCTGTTTATCTGAAAGAAGATTACTCTGGGAAATTTCGTACGAAGAAAATAGTGAACATTAGTTGAAGAAAACGAATACAAATATTCCACCAAACAAGACGAGGGAAGAGCAATATGGATACGGGAATGCGAACAAAAACATTTCAATAAAATAGAAAAGAGAATATTGATTGATTGGGTAATTGAGAAAATTGATTCAAGTAATTTAGCACCCCATATATTCTATCGAAAGAGGCACATTCCCTCGAGAAATCAAACAAAAAAGTTTTAACAAAAAAGAACGGTTTTTAATACCGTTCCACAATGAAAACTGTTTTGAAAATATCTTCGGGATTTCTAGGGATTCCTAAATGAATCCTTTGCCAACCAAAATGAAATGGGATGCTAATACGAACGAACTGAGTTGAAATGGCCGACGAAACAATACGTAGTGACACTGTTAGTATGAACGAAAAATATTAATACGTTCCGATCATCTTATTATTATCAACAATTACCCAAAAACTGAATATATATTGAGTTTTCTAATGGTTGCTATGAATTCATCGTTAAAAAAGGCGATACTCCTCATTACTTAATTAATTTCTCGACAATTACTCAGTCGATTTATTTGAAACTTAGCATAATCAATCGCTTGATCGTAAATCTTGATGATATAATTTTTTCAGAATTTAAGGCGATTTAGTTCCATTCGTTTTGCAGACATTAACGTTTGCAGAAGCTGTTTTCCCATAAAAACCGTGTTAAATTCATATGTTTATAACTATTAAATTATTTAGTGAAAAATTCTAAAATAATTCGTCTATTAATATTCTATCAAGAAATATCATTCCTCAAATTTTCAAGAATTTTGGCGATTTTTTAATATACATTCGGTAATCCCTTAAACTATCATATCTCAAGAATATAACCCGTAAATATTATGAAAATATTGAAAATATTGAAATTTACGCATTGACCGCTTGTTGATTTTTTTCCGCCATTTTCAAATTCGATAAAAATATAATACCGAGAATGCCACATTCTAGAATGTTCAAATTAATATCCTGAATTTTTATGAGTCATTCGGAACGATACGGTCAACGCGGCGGGTTGAAATTCCGAACTTTGAATGATCAGAACGCTCAAAATTCCGAATTTATTAGCTAGCACTCAATACTTCTGGAAATTTATAATTCCAGAATTTTATAATCAGAATTATCATATAACCGAAAATTATAGTACACTAAGGCATTAAATGACAACAATCATGGGACCGACTGATAAACCGTCGACATGAAAATACAGCACATAAAACAAGTATCAAATTCCCATAATTAGAGAGTCCACAATTCCAAAAAGTTGTAGTGTTAGAAATTCGAGTTCCTAAATGGCGAAGGTTTGTACAGGGAAAAGTTCCAAAAAAAAGAATATCGATAAGAATCATCTGTAGCTAAACATCCTTACATTATATGTTCACAATAAAACGTGAAGGATGATGAAAACTCTGAACAAATTCTACCACGAAAGATCAAAACTCCGAAAGAATACTACCCCGAAAGATCAAAACTCCGAAAGAATTTTACCCGAAAGACCAAAACTCCGAAAATGGGAACACCGTCAAAACAAGTGATGGTGCTGCCATCTAAACGCGTTAGGCTAACTTGCTATCTGCTTTATGTGTGAGTATTCGGAATTTTGAACGTTCTGAACGTTCTTTATCGGAATCTTACACTATCTAAAATTCA
Organism: Ophion ventricosus; assembly: GCA_963932345.1. Classification (NCBI taxonomy): domain Eukaryota; kingdom Metazoa; phylum Arthropoda; class Insecta; order Hymenoptera; family Ichneumonidae; genus Ophion; species Ophion ventricosus. Next base: position 20,857,911 of record OZ010718.1, on the reverse strand, counting down.
GTTTTCGCAAACTGGATGATCGAAGCTATGATTTCCGGAGTCTAAAACTTTCGTGAACCTGACGAATCTCTTATGAGCTTTTATTACATTTAAATTTTCTGATATAGCTCGTTTTCTATAATAAAAATTTCGGAATTTTGTGGCATGCTCAATATTACATATTCGAAGTTTTGTACGTCGTAATACTGGTCGTTCAAATAAAGCGTTGATCTTCTTCATACTATTTCTGAAAATTATCTCGTATATGAAATCATATTTGTATCCTTTTTCTATCGCAACTCGTAACGTTCTACATCATTTACACACGGAGAGAATTAAATGTTAAAAATTACCGTGCAGTAACGGTAACCAGATGACAACCCTGAAATTTCGCTTATTATTACTGAGTAAAACACAGATTTTCACGAAAATAAAATAAAAATTCTTCTTCAGATAGAAAATTTTACCAGATTTTCTAGTAAATTTTCATGTGTAACAAAATACGCAAAACTTAAATTTAAACAATATATAATATCAGCGAAATTTTACTGTGCATTTTATTATTTTATGCCTTTCAAAAATGTCTATAAAAAAAGTATCGTCTTTATAACAGTTATTTTAAGATTTATTATAAAATTTAATGAGTGTTATAGGAAAATGTATTGTGCTCTCGGTAAAAATTATCGTGCGCGCTATCCTTCTTGTATAGTAAAAATTTAGCTACGTATTTGAAATTTTCTGTAACGTGAGTTAAAAAAAACTTGTCGCATACGAATTATTATGCTATTCTCACTTGTCACCACATTGAACTATATCACGGTAATTTTTACCGTGAAATTCACGACAAAAATTACTTTTTAATTCTCCCCGTGTTCGTAAGCTTTCGCTGGCATGAACTTTACGAAACTTGTAGTTTCGGAACATTAAAGTTAGAATTTTTAAACCGTCGGAGCATTCTACGTTCGGAATTTCAGTGGGTTTGAGACAACTTGTATGAACGAATGTCTGAAATTTTCTGAAGATTCGATATAAAAAAAAAAATGGATGGAATCGAATTTCTGTTATTGCGAAGCGCACATTTGACAGTATCGGCCCGTGTACAGTCGGGACATGTCCGATCGGAGATTCGAGTCGTTCTATCGAATCCAAGTGGATGTGTAAGTGATTACACGCGAGTTCGATAGAAAGGCTGTCATCGACGGTACGAACTTTCTTGTCGCTCAAATCGCACGTGAAAGGGATTGAAGGTACGCTGTACCGGAGATTACACGAGATGTAAAGATTTCGCTGTGTGCCGCGTCGTCGCAAAAAAAAAAAAAGAGAGCAGAGAGTGGATGAGATAGTTCGCTACGACCGCGCCATGTTGTCCGGCTTGGGCCGCATTGCGCCAGTCAACTCGACCAAACTCTCTGCCTACCCGAATACATACAACTCTGTAGTCATCGACACAAAGCGATAAAAAAAAAGAATTGACAATGAGAGTGTATCGAGAGTTAAAGTCGAATTCAAGTCTGCAACAGAGCCTTGAAGAGCTTTCGGTTCGGTCGTATTTACAAAGATTTTTTGGAAATTGCGCGGACAATTTTTATAGCGAATAGTTTTTTATTTTTATTTTAGAAAATGAAAAAAAATCTTCCGCTCTACCGAAATTATCTCGTTTTTATTGTCGTTACGGAATCTTTGGAATTTTTTACATGCTTAGGACAGTTTATATCAGACATCTAGATTTTTTTAGTGTCTCAATTATTGGATATAAATGTGGCCAGCATGTCATCTCTATAAAGTGCTGCATAAATTGAACGATTTTTAAAGTCGTTTTTTTTTTTGTTAAAAGTTCAGTAACTTGGCTTAAAATTTTGGGATGTTTGTTTACTTAATTGTAGACGAAAATAAGTTAAGTGTTAAATATAAACGATTTTTAAAGCCGTTTTTTTTTGTTAAAAGTTCAGTAACTTGGCTTAAAATTTTGGGATGTTTGTTTACTTAATTGTAGACGAAAATAAGTTAAGTGTTAAATATTTGAATTCGTGAAAAGAATACCTAAAGGTATTACTGGATGGATATTAAAAAATTGTCAAAATTCTGGAAAATTTGAGAAGTGATAGTTCTTGATAGAATAATGATACATGAATTATTTTTAAAAATTTCACTAAATAATTTAGTAGTTATAAACATATGAATTTAACACGGTCGCTTATGGGAAAACAGCTTCTGCAGACGTTAATGGTTGCAAAACGAATGGAACTAAATCCCCGTACATTCTGAAAATATTATATCATCAAGATTTAGGACCAATCGATTGATTATGCTGTGTTAAAAAAAATCGACTAAGTAATTGTCGAGAAATCAATTAAAGTAATGAGGAGTGTCGCCTTTTTTAACAATGAATTAATAGCAATCATTGGAAAACTCAATAGATATTGAATTTTTGGGTAATTATTGATAATAATAAGATGATCGGAACGTATTAATTAAATTTAAAAATTCAGATTTTTTTTTGTTGGACAGTTGAAACCGATGTACAGTCACTGACAAAACCTCAGTCAAGCACAACACCAATATCGTCGAATTTGATTTCAATTAATAATAAAAATGGAAAATAAACTAAGGATTAATTTATTATTAAATTAGCTATTTATAAGACTAAACATGTACGACATGATCTAGAATTGTAAATCGACGATTCGACCATTTTAGACTAACTTTTTGCTCGACCGCTCATCCAGCAATACCTTAAAAATTCGACAAAGCGTTTGTCGTTCTAAATTGTTTAAAAACGTTTCTTTTCACACATGCAGGCTGAATTTCGTATTATAATTGAATTGTCAGACTGTATTTTAATTGTTATTTTAAGAGGGAATATTTTTCAAGTATTGTCTCAATATTGTGAGGCTTAAAAGCCAAAGAGAGACCGCCTACGGAACGCAACGACACGTACGATATTTTTGCACGCGCAAAAGAATATTGAGGGGTAAAACATTTGTGAAGAGTGATTTTTTTTTTTCAATCACCCTAGTGACTAAATTTGTCGTACGTGTGAGATATATGTGAGAGTAAGAAGACGGGGAGTATACACGAGAATCCGGAAAGATCCCCTTTAACGGAGGGAAAATCAATTTGGTGCCGAGGGGCGGTGGTGAGGTGGGAGGCAGGTCGGTACCGGGGCGAAAGGGCGCGGTGTGGAAAGGAACCAACCCGAGGAAAGACGTTCTCCGAGAACTCGGAATTCACTTTTGGACCGGTTTATTTTCGTTACTTTCCCGGCATTCTATTACAGGAGAATACTGAACGATATGTATTCTAGCTGGTAAGAGTTTACGTACGATAAGAAAATAAAACGTATTTGAATTATTGATTATCCGCAATAGTGATCAAGAATATAAATAAGAGCCGCTTCAAAGTTGAACTTTCGAGGAAAAGGGCAATCTTGCAGTCAGCCCCATGCCTTCATCCAATAAATGCCATTGATTGCTTTCATACAACCAACTAAAGCAACTAACGCAAATAAAAAATCGTTCTTCCTCTCAGTGATGATTCCTTTTCGCATATTATGTTATCGAACGGGAAGATTGGTAAGAGTTTAAAAATTGTTGGAAGTGTACACTGCAAAAAAAAGCTTTCAATAAGATCTATTTAAATCGAATACGTTTTTCCCTTGTGTCAAAGCCTACTATGACCCTATTTGTTTCACTTTTTTTATTTTTTTAAGCTATTCTTTTTGAATATTAAACATATTCATATTAAATAAATAAAGATTAGATTAAAATTAAATAAGTAAATATCAAACACGATATATCGCATGAATACGAGAAAGGAATATAGGTTCTTGACATAAAAGTGCGGTGAAAAAAAGTTAAATTATTTTTCTTTTTATTCACTAACAAGGCTGTTATTAGGAGAAAAAAATAAAGGTATCGTCGTGCCTTTTATTAACAGGCGCAATTATTTATGTATAGAAAAACTAACCCTTTTCCTCAACTGCAGAATGTTACAACAGTCATCTAATGAAAACAAAGCCATGAGATTTTTGAGAGACTGAATCGTGTACCATTTTTCCGTCTGTCTCTTTTCTCTTATATTACCAGATGAAACCAAATCACAGATTTATTAGAAATAAATAAAATCTTTAGTTATTAGACGATATTAAATAGATCTTGATTTAAATGAATAAATATATTTAATATAAATAATTTCAACAATGGAATGCAATAGGAAAAATGTGATTTCACGAAAAATCTAGTTAATTCAAATAAAAAATAAAATAAAATAGACGCATCTAGTTAATATCAAAGGAATTTTTCTGTCAGTGTACGTTCTGGAGAAATTCTGTGCATTTGTTTGGATCTCCTACGGAATTTGTGCAGGTATAATGAGGGATTCATTTGGATATACTTTTTGTTAGGGAAATAATAAGACGATGGAACGTAGCAAATGCTTTGCAAATCGGGGTAGAAAATACAGAAATGATGTGCGTGTGTGTATGTGTGTGTGTGTGTGTGTGTGTGTGTGTGTGTGTGTGTGTGTGTGTGTGTGTGTGTGTGTGTGTGTGTGTGTGTGTGTGTGTGTGTGTGTGTGTGTGTGTGTGTGTGGTGTGTGTGTGTGTGTGTGTGTGTGTGTGTGTGTGTATGTACCAAGGTACGATCACGAATTGGGTCATAAGAGTGCCAGTTGTTAGGGAAAGGAGGAAGAAACTGATGGACGCGGTGGTACGATTTTTGATTGCACTATGGGCTGATTCACCAAGCAGACTATATCCACAAGGTAATTTGACCATGGAAATCTTGGCGGCAGTTTGGCGCCCAAGGTTTCCTTTTTTTCCCTCGACAACGAAGGACGATAATTTTTTTTCATCTCTCCTACTTTCGTTCCTTTCTCGTTTTATTTTGCGTCTCCTCTCAGTACACGCACATGCTAATCTATGTGTGATACGTGCCCAGGTATCACGTGACAAAGGTCACTTGCCATGTTTTACCGAAGAAAATCTTCCCCCGGTCTTAGGGAGCAAAGCAAAAAAAAAAGAGCAAAAAAACAACGAGTACCCTGTATTGAAGGTGATGAGTCGACGGGACATCGTTGGCCTTGACGCGAGGCGGGCGCGATTCCCGCAAACTCTCCATGGGGGTATGTTTTCCTTTTTTTTTTCTCTCTTTTTTTTCTTGTGGTGCGACCCCCTGATGGGTTACCAAACGATGCGTTGTCGGGGGACTTGGACGTCGGCAATGGGAAAATCAGACAGGGCAGGCCCGAAGATGTCTCGCAGCTGGATGTCAAACACACAACCTGTCAACAATCAGGACTCCTTTCGACCGATAAATTCGACCGATTAGATCGAATCAAGGGTACATACAAAGTACAGTAAGATTCTCTTGATCGACCATTCGTAGGGAGAATAAAAGAGCCATTCGAAGTGATCTTACGACGAAATGACTTGTAATTTTTTTTCCAAATAATGAGCCTCGACGCGCTGCCTAATCTCTTTTGTGCGAAGCAAAACGGTTACCTGATATTTCTGAATAACGAGAAACACCCGTGCAGAAATTGTCGTAGGTATCCAATTGGATTCCCATAATTGTTCCTACTTCCTGATAGGGATCCAATCGCTCATCAAATTGGATCCCTATACTAAAACGTCACGTTTGTACATTCCATTTTACACTGAGAGAAATGTATGGTCTTTTCAACCATACTTTAACCATATTTTATATTTCCCTGAGGGGACAATAATACTTCATAGCCATAGATACTGGCAAAAATATAGTACTGCTTGATGATATTGTATTAGTTGCACAAATGATGCACATCCGTTAACAGCAACCATTACAAGCATACGTTCATTGTCCAATGCTATATCATTTAGTAGATTTTCATAATATGCATATTCCCTTACATAATAAAAAATTAACCCCCCCCCCCCGCTCCACGTTTTTGAACGTGGAACGTGGCTTATCGGGGATCACTGCAAAATTCAATTGGATCGCAATGAGGACTGCCCTTATGTGCACTGTCCCTAAAAAATCCCTGTAGAGTTGTGGGTGCATCTTGAGGATTCCCCAACAAATTTGTGCACGGGATGACGAACGGATTTTTTTTTTTAGTTTTGGGAGATCCAACAAATACCGGTTGGGAATTTTTAATAAAAATCCACTTGGATTCCAATGTGGACTCCCTATAAAATTCTTATCTTTTCCCCATAGCCTGGACCAATACGCAGATGGGTGACCGGTTAGCCGTTTAGGTTGGCTTGCACGCTGACCGACGAGCGACGATTTTACCGAATTCCTGATGGTAACTCAATCGAAACTTTCTACAATAAAGCCCCTATATGTACAGGTTTCTTGCAGTTTCCTCGTGCCTTCGTGCAAACACAATGCGCTAAAGAATTCGAGAAATGTAACCGTGAACTACTCTCGGAGAGGACCACTGAGGAAAAGAAAATAGTGAAGTGACAAGTCAAAGCCTGAAAGATCGGACGAAGGACCAATGGAAATTAGAAAACAATATTAAATATACCACGACTTTCCATCCGTTGGATATATATGATGCTTTGCGTGAAGTGCTTCAGAAATAAGGCGACGAGCGTTAGGGAGAGCACGATTAGTCTGCACCCTCGATAGGAACAGAAAAAGCGTCCTCTGACTCATGAAGAGTTCGCAAGAATAGCATAGACCCGAAATCCCCAGTCCAAACATAAGTGAGGTGCGGTTAAGTCAAACGTCAAATGAAGCAACTCTCTGTCGTCGGCTCGGGTATAGAAAGCCTTTTCACAAAGCCCAAGGTGATCGACAGACTGTTTTGCGGGGTAGAAAAGAAAAAATCTTCGATGAGCCTCAAGCAAGTTTCACTAATCGATGCGCCTCACATTGAAAACGTTATTCTCTAAATTGGGAATTGCTCTCGCGGTATTTGCAACTATAAACATATGAGTGAAATCGATATTAGAAACGGGAGGATGACTTTCATTGTCATCTAGGTGAAGATAAAAGAGAAATCATACGTGACTGAAGAGCCAACGATTACCGATGGGATTTTTTAATGTTCATTTGGCCCGAGAGTAAATTATTTACAAATTAAATAAAACGTGATCAAGTAAGAGCGATTTAAATTGAGGGAAGTATGTATAAAGATACCCGATATCTTGCGTCAATATAGAGTAAAATTTTCTTCTTTGATAGTCGGGAAACATGAGTGTCGTTTATAATTATAATATTTATCACAGTCAGACGATTTTCAGTCATTTCTTCTTTTTTATTCGACTAGTAAAAAGATCTTCGTAATCTGCAGAGTAAAATAATAAGAGGGTAATACGAGAAGTTCCATATGACACGTTTTTTCACAAGACACTGACCTCAGCCTGATACGTAGTAATTAGTATGTTTTACAGTGAAGAATAGACTCTTTTACTCACCTCTAAAGCTAGAAGTAACGAACACGACGATTAAGAATACAGGCCGACATTTCACCATTTTAAATAGTTTCATTCGATCATACCTCGTCTGGAAATGATGTTTCCAAAGGACATTGAAAGATCTTATATACCCCGTTTGAGAAAGAATCTATGTTGTAATAGATAGGATCTATTACAACATAGATTTTTTCCCATTGGCGAATTGTTGCGATAATTTTGTCACTCGTATTGTATGAATTCACTCTATATTTGATCAAGTGCTTAATCGTATTTACTATTAATCACCTATACAATCGTCACTTGAAACTGCGGTGAATTTCTTTCGAAATAAAACTCCTATATAGTGACAAAATTTAAATACCGATAGCGCTACTAGATATCATAACTTATATATGCTATCTATCGAGTCCAATATCGGTATGTAAATTTTCATACTAACTTTAGAATGTAAATTCCATATCGAAATTCAAATAAAGGGTGTCTCAAAATGACCTGACATTTAAATTTATTAAAAAAAACATATCATTTATTTGAAAAGTACGAATATTTTTATTTTAATGTACGGTACAAATATGGGGGTTATGTATGTTACACAATATCCGATAAATGGCCGCCTCTTCCCTGTTTGCAAACGTTCACTCTTTTTTCGAAATATTCAAATAACATTTCGGCATAATTGCGGACTAATTTCATTAATGGTGCGTCCAATTGCTTCATTGAGCTCCGGAATGATCTATGGATCATTGGCATACACTTTTCCTTTCAGAAAAACCCAAAGAAAGAAGTCCAATGGCGTCAAATCACACGATCTTGATGGCCAATTCACATCGCTGCGGCGCGGAATGACATAACCATGAAACTTCGTCTGCAATAACTGCATTGTTTCGTCCGCAGTGTAGCAGATTGCGCCATCTTGTTGAAAGAATCTGTCTTCCAAGTCCATGCCGTTCAATTCATTCCATAAAAAGTTGGTTATCATTTCACGACAACGAACACCATTGACGGTAACCGCATTTCCAGCAGAATTCTCAAAAAAGTACGGCCCAATCACTCCTTCAACCCAAAATCCCCACCAAACAGTGACTCGTGGTGGATGCATGGGAAGCTGTTGAACTTGTGGATTTCCGGTCCCCTAAATTCGACAGTTTTGTTTGTTTACGTATCCGCGCGGAAAATTGGCAGGGTATACCTAATATGATTCGGGGCCTTTAATGGATTATTTGTGGATTCCATAGTAGGGTTTTCCGTAAAAGAGCCAGACCGAGCCCCTATTAGGGAATGGTACGGTAGGTAGGTTGACTAAAACTATGGTCTAAGTACGGAGAGCAAGTAAAAGCTTTTGAGGGGTGTAGTTGTAGTTTCCCTAGTAACGATTTTCCCAATACTACTAGACTTTGCTATTATAGGAGCAAATCAGTATAAATTGCATGACCAAAGGATTTGTGGCATAATAATTATCGAGGTTGATTAAATATAATAATTAAACGATGCGTTTAGTATACGAGCTTTGATGCCTTGAACCAACACGCATGCAGTGCGTTCATTGGAACAACGCGTGATCAAACGTGTCAAAATATGCGACATAATTCTAAGCCTCAAATGTATTGAAGTAACACATGTCTTTTTCACAGTGCACAGACACGGACGTACGTGCATATGGCTGCAATCATTTTTATGAGGCACCGTTGAGGCAATTTCAAAGGCCCTGGTTTTATTTTGCCTTCAATGGCCCTCGGTAGCAAAGTGTGACCGGCCACTGATGGCCCATGTGAGGCTTCCAGACTAGGGACTTAATAAAGTTAGGGAAAATTAAGATGGGCCCGATCAAAGCCGGAACTCAATTTCCGCACGGGTAGCCACTAAGTTGAAAATTCGCCTCATCGCTGAAGATGATTTTCTTCGAAAAATCACCATTGATTTGTTGATGCTTCAATATCTAATTGGCGAATGTATGGCGCTGCGCATATGGTCCACTGGCTGCAGTTCTTGAGTCAATTGGATCTTGTAAGCATGCATATGCAGATCTTTCGTCAAAATTCGCTGCAAAGAGCATCTTGAAATGTTCAATTGCTGAGCACAATGGCGAATCGAGGTGGAAGGACTTTCGTCAACACTCGCACTTACTGCGGCTATGGTTTTATTCGACCGACCGGTACGAAGACGGCCACTGCTTTTCGCGATCAGAATTGAACCACTGACCTCGAATTTTGTCATTAAATTCACCACAGTGTTGCGAGATGGTGAGTTATGATGATCAAAAGATTTTTCGAAGCGTCTCTGCAAAATTTTCACCATTTTTATAGTGAATTTTTGTAGTGAATTTCTAATTCGTTGCTCGAAAAAATGGATTGATCGAGAACATTAATTCTCATTTCGCCAAAATGACGTTAACGCAATAGTTGGTTCTAATCTTTCGAACTTTCTGATCGACCTCCCCCCCCCCCCCCCCGTGCCACGATGTTTCGAGACACGAAACGATCTCCTAGCGTGTCTCCACAAATTCATTGCAAGAACTAAAATTTTCCACAGTCTATTCGTTCAAAATGGATAGAAGCTAAAAAAAATTATGAATAAATCAGCTAGTTTTTTTTTCGTTACTTCCGCTGGTTCAACGTATTCGCTGAAGCGAAGGTCGCCGTTTTCTCGAAGTTTCGTAACACGCGAAGACACGTATACGTAAATGCCTTTCAGCGCAAAACGGCCAAAATCGAGACTCCAATTATTTCGAATTTCGAACCGACACGCCATGAGGGATTGTAATTTGCGTCGATCGATTTTCCTCAAGATTTTCGCTTTTCTCTTGGGGACCGCAATGGGGACGTCAGACGTGTGGCTGATTGCATAACGCTATTCCATCGTTCGCCGTGAGGCAACATGCTTCGTTCCCGGAGCAGGTTCATCTTTTCTGGCAATCGAGTCGGCGTTTTATCGCGTTATTCGCAACGCTATATGCACAGGTAGATGCGCGCCGTACACCTTGTTTTTAACGGTCAAACTAGACGGTTCCAACCAAAATTTATACCTCGCCTCGGCACTATAAGTCAAGTATGAAAACGTTCACGGTTTGAAGAGAAACACCTCACACGCTACCATTTAGCACCGTACCAATCTCTCCTTCACGATCTCTCTCTCTCTCTCTCTCTTTAAGTTGGGTCGTTATGCACGCTGCGCTTATAATAACGTATGTGTTAAGATACGAGCCAAATTGGTAGTGGCTCCGAGTCCTAAACAAAGCGGCTTCTTGTATATACACACACGTATATATATTTATATTGGGTAAAGTAAAAAGTTCTGAGCGTTTTCCGCTAGATGTCTTTAGTGAGCCATATCTCACGATGTATACATCGCATCGGGTCATACTGTACGGCGATTTAAAGGTGGCATTACGCTTCAAAAAAAGTTCTTTGACAGTTTTGTGTTTGGTGAAGCCAGTTGTGTGTTACAGCGTTCCAAAATGGAGGTAAAAAAAGAGAAAATTCGATACATTCTTCAGTACCACTACGACCAAGGTGAAAAGACGGAGCAGGTGGCCAAAAAAATTTGTGCTGTTTATGGACCCAATACAGTATCGAATGCAACAGCAAAGCGTTTGTTCCAACAATTCCGTTCTGGTAATACGGACGTCGAAGATGAGGCACGCTCTGGTAGGCCAATCGTCGAAAATGTCGATAAAATCATGGAAATCGTCGAGTCGGACCGGCATGTGAGCACTTCTTCCATTGCCCAGGAACTGAAGATTAGCCAGAAAACCGTTTGGAACCATTTGCATAAGGCTGGTCTCAAGAAGAAGCTCGATGTATGGGTGCCACACGAATTGACGCAAAAGAACTTTTTGGACCGAATTGATGCCTGCGATTCTTTGCTGAAACGTAACGAAATCGACCCATTTTTGAAGCGGATGGTGACTGGCGATGAAAAATGGGTCACATACGAGAATAACAGCCGAAAAAGATCGTGGTGCAATCGCGGTGAGCCGGCCCAAACGATCGCCAAGCCCGGATTAACGGCCAAGAAGGTTTTGCTGTGTGTTTGGTGGGATTGGAAGGGAATCATCCACTATGAGCTGCTCCTATCGGGCTAAACACTCAATTCGGACCTCTCCCAGGTTATAATTATAAGGTGGTCATATTTTTGTGAGGTATTCCGTTCACAAACCCAAATATTTAATAATTAACTGATTTCTACAATTAAGTAAAAATACATCCCAGTATATTGGTAAAATTTCAAGCCTAGTTATCAAACTTTTAACCAAAAATTATGACTTTGAAAATCGTCTAATTTATGCAGCACTTTATGGAGATGACATGCTGGCCACATTTCTATCTATAATTTAATATTCCATAATTTATATGATAAATAACTCTAAATGTCAAATATAAACTGCTCTAAGTATATGAAAATTTTGAAGATTCCGCAACGATAATAAAAAAGGGGGTGACCGAATGTTTAAAGAAAATATTAATGATAAAACTTTGAAAAATGTGACTGGCAGAAGAATTATCATAACCGCGAATTTTCAGAGAACACGTAAAATGCCTAAATCTACTAAGTTTATGGAAATTTTTTCATTCCAGTCCATCGTTGGGTATAATGATTGATTGTAACTTATTTTTATTAAGCGCCACTGTAATCTACTAATGATTCAAAAGGGCCCTAGCTTACGCGCCCACAAAATACGGCCCTCCGCGAAAGGAATACATTAAAGAGCCCGGCGTCTTTTAAGTCCTTTTCGAAAAAAAATATAGCGCATTTTTGTGATGAGTAGTATTTGCCAAAAAAAAATCGGTCATTCTGGAAAAAAAAATTAAAATACCATTTTGAGTTCACAGGGGAACGCAAATAATAAAATTTCGAATACGAAACACTCGTAAACACAATTGATGGAATTAAATTCCACTAATTCACTTTAAAATGGATATTTAAGAATTTTTTCTCCATGACGGGATGTACAACAAAGTCTTGTAGGAGTGCTTCGTATTCGGAATTTGATTATCTTTATTCCGCTGAACTCAAAATGGAATTTTGATTTTTTTCCAGAATGCTCAATCTTTTCTGGCAAATACTCATCAGAAAAATTCGTCATATTTTTTTCGCAGAGAACTTGAAAAACTATTAAAAATCATATTTTTCTTGATCGCAAAATCTCCCCGCGAGACCCTTAAAAACACATGGTCAACTTATAATTGTCACATACACACGCATATATATATATATACACACACATGTGTATAACATTTCGTTCGTATATAGCCGTTGAATAAAACCAATATAAACGTATCTTGAATATGCATAAGACATTGATGACAGTTGTAAAATGGATAAAAGGTGTGACTCTCTCGATATGTGGCGCCTGCGAGAAACATGAGAAGCCTCCCTCCTTATTCCTCCTCTTAATGTTTTTCTCTCGCGAGCCTATTCGAAAACCAAAAAGGAACCTATAAAATGGAGCCGGCCGTGAAAAAAAGCAGAAAGAATCAAACAAACACGCGCACAGTGGCGAAGGTGTACTAGGGACTGTACTAGCTCATTTCTTTTATTTTTTCTTGTTTCCTCAAATGCACGTTCCGTCGAGGAAACGGCGACTGCTGTCAGTAACCGTTGGGAGAATTTCTCGCGGGTATATTCTCTGGTTCCGACCGTTGAAACATAATATAGAGGCCTATGAATTTTCCTCATAGCGGACATTTACGAGGCAGTCGTAAATGTGGCGGGAGCAGATTTCTCAGCGTTTGAAATAACCGTATTACTTTCTGGCGTTTCGCAAAGTTAAAATAATCATCACAATCAGAATCGATGATAATAATAACATCAACGATAATAATAATGAATGAAAAAATACGTGCATTAATGGAAGTCAAATTAGTTCCATCTTTGGAGATTAATTCCACGAGGAAGCATCTAATCAATGAACCCAGATGGAAACAAATAAGCCCAGAATGGAACAAAGGTCGGCAAATCTGACGGCGAACGTAAAAATATTTTATCCGACGAGTAATGTTTGATTTCATTATCTATTCGATTAATTAATCCCATTATTAATTTCCTTGTCAATCGAGAAAACAACGTAAATTTTTTCCATCGTTACACAGAATATTCTCGACGTCGTTTGCGCAAACACTTGGGTTTGTGGTTTTCAATGTTCCACATATGGTGACTTTAACCTATATATATATATGGATAACCTTTATTGGTAACATTTAAGCAGTTGTTTAAAGGGTTTGATGAGTTCCTTTAAAGCTTATATCGCTAAGAATTCCCACATGTTTCAGAATGGTATACATGTGCTGAAGTTTTTACATAATTCAATGACAATAATGGACCCCTCTTTGCAGCATTTAGGGGATCCATATCAGGTCAACAGCTGCTATAGAGCCTTTGATTAAAACTAAATATACTTTATTGAAAGTTTACAACCAGTTCCTCAAAATATACGCAAAAAAGAGTACGATAGTTTAAAAAATTGCAACTGCAGCAAATTCCCAAAACTTTTTCCCATCTAGATAAATCAACAAAAATTAGCACCGCAGTCGAAAGATATAAATTAAAATCTAAATAAATAAATATAAACAAACAACTTCCATCCTATAAGTGTATAGAGACCTAGGGGCAATGATCTCGAACTATATATATATATAACCTAATTAGAACAATAAATAATTAATCCATTGAAAAAAAAATCTAGATAAAGATCCGGTGATATACGAAAGATATTGTGAAAAGTTGATTAAAAAAAATGGAACCCGCTTACATTTTTTCGTAGAAATTTTGGTTATGAAAATGTTAATGGCAAAAAAAGGTTTCAATGGTTCACATAAATATGTAGTACTTCTCTAATGTTTTATATCGTTATTGCGAATGCGCTTCGGGTTGAATCCGAAGAATTTGCAAAAAATCCACTGCGGAATGTTCAGAAAAAAACATGGCCCGCTATGTTGTATTGGAAAAATCTCCGACAATTTTTTGGACTGTCCTGCGCATTGTCTCCGTGCGCAGCACTAGCGGCGCGTAGCCGTTCGGACTTTTGTGGGCTCTGTCAAAAGCTCTGTGATCGCAATTACATTTAATTTGTTTGTATAAAATCAATTTGTCCGACCGAAAACTGCAAGAAGTGTTTCCTTTCAGTAAAGTGAAAAAAAGTAAGTGAAATTTCCTTAATAAATATTTTCGTTTACTTGGAATTTTGTTATAAGACGAGAAAAGTTAAGCTATATAATTGCTTTCATTAAAATTTAACAAACATATATTATCGTTGCAGCATTAGGGTAGTAGGCCCGCCACGGTCACATTGAAAAGTTGATTTCTTAGTTTCTTATTCTCCGATCAATCGATGAAAGCCCGAAATATTGCGAAGTATCCTTATAATGTAGTTCTTACATCTCATCGGGATGTAAAAACTTATAAAGTAGTGAAAAAATAATGATAAAATTAAATTAAATAAAAAAAATCGCTGTCTCTGAATCTGGACGGTCAAAGTTCGTGACTTTTTTTTGACAAAATTCGACGTATGTTCCTCTTTAATTGAGAATTGAAAAAAAAATCTGTAGCAAAGTGTGAGAGTTATTGCGTGAAATGTGAAATTTTCCACTTCTCCCCATAAGAATACGTGTAAAACTGTGCAATCGTTGATTGCCAATATCTCGGATACGGAACGGTGAATCCTTTTGAAATTTTGCACGAAATCACTAAATACTGTCCTGAATTAATAATAGTTAAAATTTTGTTTTCAGGCCGAAATGAGCATAATTTGAAAGACCGGCTTCGAGAGTATAATTCACAATATTTGTAATTCCGATTTATTTTATGGTTCCGCTGAAAAAAAAATCACGAATTATGCCCTTTCTTGGTCTCTATAGTAGCCTAAGCCCTTAAGGACAAAACATGACCCAAGTTTAATAACTTAAGCTCGTGTCATAAGGCAAAGCTTATAATGCTTACTTTTTATCTTCTAACTGCAGCTGTCCATTTGTTGCGTTGTTCTAACTTCCAATTTGCCGTGGGGACTCGATAACAATTTTACTAAAACAAGATTTTAAATTTGATTGTGGAAATCTCGTACCACGCTCATACAGCTTTGACAGATAAATAGCCGAGTCTGTTGCAATTTTTATTCACTGCGGGCGCGGTCCGCAATTACATTACCCCCACCCTATACTGTGCGCGGCGCCAATATTTTGCGGAACCAGTAGTAAATTTTCAATCAAGTTCAGTATTTTTTTGTAGATCCACTTCAAAGTCTCAATTTCACTTTTCGGCGTAACAGAGTGGTGTGACCCCTTGAAAAGCCACATAACTCTCAACTAAAAGTGACATCAAGCCACGAACCCCACAGTTCGTTTTATGTGCCGAATTTCAGGCCCGATCGCTCCTCGTCGCCGCACTGGAATTATAAGCTCGATTTATTTTCGAGACCATCATTCACCATAGGGGAGAACGGTCTAATACCAAGCAGAGCGATTTTAACGAAACCAGATGTGATCTGCTCGTGGTCTTTATTCGTGTTAATTACTTGCAGGAGAACAAACGCCGTTCAGCCTTGTTTCCGCTTTTCAAACTTCTTCCGAGTCCTTTCCAGAGTAATGTTTAAAAACATACTTTACAAACACCTGCTCGTTTCTGTATGAGGAATGTAAGCCTGTTTTTTTCGGGCACTTTGATGGTAACCCAAAAGGAGAAAAGAAAAAAATGGTCTTAAATATTATTCCTTCATGCGAAACAGTTGACTATCAGGGCACAAACGGACATGCGAAGAAATATCGAGGCCTTCGTAACGTTGTGTTGAATCAACTACAAGACAAGATAATTATCGATCGTTCCAGATATATTTCCTGATAAGTATCGATTTCTATGGCAAAATTAATAAAGCACTCTACATTCATGAGTCGAACAAGTTTTTTTTTTATCGCTTCCAATCCTGGGAAGGTTATGGTCAGTAGTTGCCGAGCTTGCAAACAATTGCACGTAATGTTTTCCACGGATCGACAATAGTGAAGGCACGATCGATGTGCAGTTTCGACGATCGAGAGATGGTACTGGGGCAAATGCTTGGATGGCAATTTTATCGAGTTTCCAATGATAAAATAATAGAATTTCAGCAAAGCATAGCCGCGTCCATCAACATGGTTTTTTCTTCATTTTCCCTGTGCTCTCGTGCATCTGTTTTTTGGCTCATAGAAACTTCATTACCAGTTGCACCCCTTATTAGGGATTGTTTTAAAAAATCCTAAAATATGCGTTTTATTATTTGCTTCGAAGAATATTTAAACCGAGTTTCAAGTTTATACACGCCAGGAATACAATTTTCCATAAAAACTTTTACATCCTATTTCATCCTTTTAGGAATTGATCTTCGAAAAATCCTTTCTTAGTGCACCTAACTTAAACTTCAAGCCCTTCAATCTTCCAACTTTCATTGACATAAAAGCAGGGAATTCGATTTTCCCATACCAACTTCAACGCCCCATTGCAACCCTAGCTAGAGGTTGTTTAAAAAAAATTCTAAAACATGCGTTTTATTATTTTTTTCGAAGAATACTTGTACCAAATTTCGAGGTTGATACACGCAACGAATACAATTCATGGGATTGAAGTTTGCATCGTTGAAGTGCAATGAAAATCAATATATTGATTTTACCAAATTTCTTTAAGCAGATTTTAGCTACGAATATCTATCAACCATTTTTTAAGATGCTCTGTCGGAGTTCTGCAATTGAAATTTCGTATTGCGTTAATAAAAATATGAATTCCCGTTGCATTTCGACGATGCAAACTTCAATACCATGCAAATTTCACCAACGATCTCAGTAGTTCGGATAACATAAAAGAAGGAAGTAAAAAAAAAATGGCTTATTCTTCTCATGCGCACCTCGTATATACTCTGTACGGAACGAGCGAAAAAAAAAAATTCATTCGGAGAATTAGTCTTTAAAAATTTAGCACCCATTCATTCGCAGTCGGATTTACTGACCGGGAAGGAAAAAAAGGGGCCATGAAATAAATAATCTGAGGCAATTAGCATAATAGCTTAATCTGACACGCGCCAAGATATCACAAGAATGAGCTCGGCGCGTGTCACTGTCACATGACAGCCGGTCAGCTGTACATTCACACGAGGGTTGCGCGCTTTGACGAGAACGGGAGAAAAGATTTATTGGAGATGAAACGTCAAAAGAAGAGGGAATGTAAATATTTCGGGAACGCCTGTCGAATGCCCACATTCCACTCTATTCTCATTTCGTTTGCCCACATTAAAATATATATATATATATATATATATATACACGTTTATATATGGCTGTGCTTGTGTGTATGAATATAGATACCCGACTAAAAATTTTGATCCGGCAGCTTGAAGACTGATCAGGCGCCGATCAGGCTGTAGTTCGGAATGCCGTAGTACGGCACGCCTGATCAGGGCCGGATGTCCACCGGATCAGTGGAACCGTAGTACGGCCGTAAAAAGGCACCTTTTTATTTTTTTTTCTTTATGATGTTGTGGATTTTAAATTAATTAATTAATTATTTAATTAAGAGCTTTCACTGTTCATGACAGCTTTTAATTAATCATGATTTTACGATGATATTACAGAAAAAAATGCTTTAAAAAATCCTTAAAAATTTCCAAAAACCGTTCGCTATCATCAAAAATATTCAAGCTACTGTCTACAGTAGTAGTTCAATAGTAGTTTAGAGTGTACCGAACCTCACCAGGCATCTTACGCTTATTGTTAGTGCAATTCGCATCATTTCCAAATCCCTAATTAGGGTTTTTGTCAACCATAATAAAAAAAAAATTCGAAAATTACAAAATACACTTTAGAAAAATCGGAGAATTTTTTTTTAAATCTGGTACTATGCATACAGAATTTCGAGCAACAGTCTACAGTAAATTGACCTCTGCTTCTTATTTTTTTCATTTTTTTTTGCTCAAAAAGCTAAAAAACGCGTTGAAGCAAAAGCCCAGACATTATGAATTTTACACCAACATTTTTTATATCTGATACTGTATTTTTGGGAATTTTTTCAGATTTTTCGATTACGGCCATCGAGGTGTTCAAAAAAAAAATTCAAAAATTCATGACGCGCTCAAATTTATTTTGAAAAATCTGAAAAAATTGTAATTGCTTGATAGAGTGAGAGTAATGATAGGAAAAATCGGGAACCAGATTTGGGGGGTCGAGGGTCAGACCCAGGTCGAATTGGTATGGAATGCCCCATATATATACATCTACATTTTCATTTATATATCCTTGACTTTCAAAATTAACAATATCTATTATTATTTATTAACATGCATAATATCTATTATTTTTGTAATAGTATTTTTAGAGCCAAGCGGAGAATTGCCTACAAATCTTGAGAATTGAGATTGCCTATATTGGCAATTGGCAATCTAGATCAAATCTAGAGAATTGAGATAGATAAAAATAAAAATATAAGTGAGTTTATTATTGTTATCGAAATTATTATAAATTCATAAATACGAAATTCCACTTTTTTAGTTCTTTAAAAAAAAATTCTTTAAAAAAGGAATCAAATTAACGTTGAATATTGCATCGGTGGAATGCAACGATTTTTTTTTTCATTTTTCATTCGTTTATTTTGATCATGATCAAAAGCCTTTTATTGTAAATTGAAGTCGTAAAACTCTAATGAGAATACGTAAAAACGTGTGGATTATTTTTAGGGCCTAATCAGGCAAAAAGAAATTCAGCAGTCAAAAAGTATTCATTTTCGTTGCATTGCTAACTTCGATGCTAACTTCAACGCGATAAAAAAATATTGACATTTTTTAAAATGATGATAATATAAGCAATGAAAAAAAAGAGAATTCCTACAAGTGTTAGGATGGCTAAGTAGGTAGCGCGTTCAAGTCTAGAATTAGAAGACGTAGGTTCGAAACCGAGGCTAGACAAAAACTTTAATGAGGCAGAACACGTTTTAATCCAATTATCATATATGCAGCAATATAAGTAAAGCATATGTAAACGAAAACTACTACCAGAATATTTTTATTCATCATTTGTTGCCTTTTTTATTTTTCATTTCAGGCACGGCAGCCGGATCAGGGCCGAATCAGGGCGGTAATCAGCAGCCGGATCAGGGCCGTAAACGGCAGCCGGATCCGGGCCGGATGCCAAAAAGCGTTACACGCCTGATAAAGCCCTGATCCGGCCGCCTGATCAGTGCCGTAGTACGGGATACGGATGCCGGATCCGGCCCTAGTCAGTGCCGTAGCAAAATTTCTAGTCGGGTATATGTGCTCGCGACTGAAGTGTCAGAAGTGTATCAGGGCATGGACGTTAGAAAGCTCCCACCCGCAGTTGGTTCCTATTTCTGGTTCAAACAAGATATATATATTTATATATATATATATTTACACCCACACACACACACATATACTCGGAGAGCAGGCATACGAAAGGAATAGATCTTTCTCGTCCCTCACTCGTACGAATTGTAATTCAGCTGGAAACTTATGGAACTCATTTTCTATGTAAACGATATTCGTATTTCCGCTGGTCTGGAATATATTTTCGCATAAAGCTCAATTGGTCGAAGAAATAATAGTAATTAACGACACATATTGCGAACGTATGTCATTTGTGGCTTCGCGCCGATTAAAACTTCGTTAGACTAGTTCTAATTAAACCGTTTCTATCGCAGAGTTATGTTTACAGTGCAAACTAAAGTTCTTTCCAAATATATCTCGTTCCGATTAATTAAATGGAAATCCAACGAATATTATTAAACGGGAATGATTTCGGTTTAGCCGAGCTGAATCAATTTTATTCGATTCCGAGAAGTATAATTTTATCAGTGATTTATTCCCGCTAGGAACGTGTTGTTTCCCTGTCGCTTTCGTTGTAATTTATTCGCTGTGGTTTATGGCCGCGGTGCTCAAATTGAGAAAAGAACGTCACCGAGCCAAATCGTTGAGGAGGCAATTTGCAAGTGTCCTACCTCGGGCCTATATATTTTTCGTGCAATTTCAAGGCGAGGGGAAAAATCTCGCACGACTTTTGGAAATGTAGAATTTCCAAGTTTGTGGTACGAATGTAGAATAGATATCGTATATTCCTATGGACAGTTATTATTTGCAGCACCTTTCTATGATTGTGAAAGAAAATAATTGGGATTGTTGGATAGGTATACGAGGTGTGTATATTAGGGGACGTCCATTAAGGCCACTCTAGAGGCTAAAAAAGGGCATATTTTGTGATTTTTTTTCAGCGAAACCATAAAATAAATCGGAATTACAAAATAAGGGTTTTGTTATACACGTAATTGACTATAAAAAATTATTTTTTCACAGCGACACATATCAAAATGGCGACTGTGCAGCATTTTTCCGATGACGCCTTCATTTCTGGAAGGTCAACGGCCGGACCAACAGCTTCTATCATTTTTGAGTTACGATGAGACACTAAAGTTTTTTCGATTATATATTAGAATAGCTATAAAAGTACGTAGGATTTTTTTGATATATTGTTTTTTTTTTGTCAAAATGGCGCATTTCTAAAACAAAAAGGATAAAATGCCATGAGAAAATCGTCAGAAAATTGTTTATAAACAAGGAACTATGCAGTATAATAAAAAAAAATCCTACGTAGTGCTTCAGAAAATGTAATTCTAAATATACAGTTTAACTTTCTTAGAGAAAGTGATTTGTGCAGCGGCTTCCGCATTCGAAACTTTAAACGCGTTTTTTTTCTCGAAATGTCGTTTTTCAAAACGGTGTACACCCTCAAAGGAAGAGTTTTCAAGCTATCCGTCTCAAATTTTGACACAACATTCTTCACGCCATCCTTTATCTTGCTATGGAAGCTTTTTTTAATCTTCATATTTTTTTTCACCAAAAAAGTGTCGAAAAAATAGGCTAAATTCGATACCTTTTTTTTCAGACCGCCGTCATTTTTTTGTCAAATTTTGTTTCAGATAATGTGTCCGGCCACAACCGTGTACATCGTGAGGATTCATTTTTTTCGAAGACATTTTCAACCGTTGAAAAAATGTAAAAAAAAAATAAAAATAAACCTTTAAACATTTATTTTCTATTCTTCATTAGTGCTTTGATTTCACATTAAAAAATCAGACTGATTAAACGTATTTTAACCATCGAAAAAAAAATCGCAAAATTCAGCGATTTTTCGACCCGTTACACTGTGATGATCCTTTAATTTGCGATGGTATTTATAAAGAATCGTATCGGGTTCTATTCGATAATATGAGAAACCTTTAGGATTTAAATTGGATGCGTACGTTGGATTCCAATAGGGAATCCCGATTAGAATCCAATGTACGAGGGTGACATTTTACTATAGGGATTAATCGCGATGACCCATTGCATCCCTATCAGGATGTAGAGACAGGTATGAGAATCCAAATGAGTCTCTACGACAATTTCTGCACGGCAGTGTTGGGCAAAATTTAATTGCTAGGATAACTAAAGATTAACGATTAATAAATTGTTAATTGCTGTAGTCGCAATTAACAATTAATCAATTGTTAATCGTGACTTTCCACAATTAGAAACTAATCAATTTTTAATCTTCTTGATGTATTTGATTAAAGACTAACAATTAAAACAGGTTATTGTATAGATCGCTGCGTAAGCCTACAAAACCCAAACAAGTACGTCGTATCTGATATCTGTAAAGTTAAATATGTCAATTATTAGTTTTTATTGTTTCTTAGAACAAAAAAGTTAATTGCAATTATTTTAATTGCTAGTTGCAATTAACATAGATTAGGACATATAAATTAATTGCAATATGCAATTAATAGTTAATTGCAATTAATGTTAATTGCAATTCAATGAATTGCAATTACTTTTTTAGTCAACTAATGAACTGATTGAAAGATTAATTGATTAACGCCTGCTGCACGGGTATTACCGAACAATGATGTAATGTTTACTTTTTTACATATTTCGCGTTACACTGGAAGCAATATTTTGTAACTTTGCGCTATTTACGATGGATAACTTTCATTTACGTCCATCAGTGGTGCTGCGTGACGCGCCATGAGCGAATTACGTTTGTGGTGTACGAATTAGGTGCTGATACGATATCAGCAAGTCTATAAGATCGGACATTCGTCATCGATATGCATGCGCGGGAGAGTCCACGAGCATGACGGCGGGAAATGATGAGAATCGCAATAATTGCGGAAAGGGATGGGCGGATAGACGAGAAAATCCAGCAGCAGCAGCAGTCCATGTGCAGGGATGGGGAATAAGGGAAGAGAATGAGGCGAGAATCGGCGTTCCGCGGTCTTGCGACGCAGCATGAAACAGTAAATACCCGACGTGCTCGGCCTATTTTCGTGCCTCGTCTCCCACCGCTCCTCTTCGACATCTCTGTTTCGTGTATATATCCCGATGGTACACTAATTTTCCATGAGGCCACGGCCACGACACCGGACGCCCACCGTGAAGTGTCTCGAGTGTGCTCTATACGTGCGGTATGCGCATACATCTGTACGGTAACATACACCCCTCTCATCTTTTTATCCTTTTTTTTTTCCTTTGAATCTCGCACCCGTGCTTGCTTGTTCACTACGCCTATACACTGCATCGCTCTTTCGTCAATTATATCTCACTTCTCACTGCGCCATATGCGCATCACGGTTCTCAAGATCCTCTTCCCCGACCAGCTGTATTCTAACGTGTAGTGGCTGTGACCCGGAAAAACAGAAACAAGCACCAAAAAAAAAAAAAAAAAAAAAAAAAAAATGATCGCCAGTCGAGTAACGTGGTCTTTGGAATGTATCAATGTCTACCACATTGAAGACACTTTCACGATGAAAGATGGGTGAAAAGTCGTCAATTATCAAACTCCTTCGAGCATGCATCACGGATACGTTCCTAGATTCAAGTTTTATTTCATCAGAATTTTCGTACTTCGCGATTCGATAGGAAAACTCAAAAAATGCTGACATGCTCGAGATGTCATGAACAGTGATCTCCACATTTAAAATAGTTCAGTGACTAACTGAACCGCAAAAAAAAATTCATTTAAATAGGATCTATTTAAATCAAATAGTTTTTTGCCTTATCTCGCGACCTCCAACGATCCTATTTGTTTTTATTTGTTTAAGCTTTTCTTTTTAAATATTAAATATATTTAAATTAAATAAATAAAGATTAGACGCAATTTAAATAAATAAAGATAATCGCATAAATACGAGAAAGGATTATAAGTCGATGAGATAAAAGTGCGGTGAAAAAAGTTAGATTTTTTTTCTTTTTTTTCACTAACAAGATTGTTGTTTGGCAAAAAGGAAAGGTATCGTCGTACGTTTTATTGACGGGTACAACTACTTATGTATAGAAAGACTAACCATTTTCCTCAACTGCAGAATGTTAGAACGGTCTTCTAATGAAAGCAAAGCCATGATATTTTTGAGAAAAAGAATCGTGTTCCATTTCTTCATCTGTTTCTTTTGTCTTATACTACCAGATGAAATCGAATCACAGATTAATTAGGAATAAATAAAATATTTAGTTATTAGAAGATATTAAATAGATCTTGATTTGAATAAATAAATATATTTAAAATAAATACTTTTAATAATGGAATGCAATAGGAAAAATTTGATTTCACGAAAAATCTCGTTAATTCAAATGAAAAAGAATCAAATAAACGAAAGTAGTTAATGTCAAGAGAATTTTTCTTTCAGTGTGACTATATAGACAACGCTCAGCCTAAACCGCTGAAGACAGAAACACGAAGTTTAGAAAATATGTTCGTTAGAAGGTGTAGAGGTGCACTGAGAAAGGATTTTTCGAAAATCAACTCCGAAGTGAGTGAAATGGGGTGTAAAAGTTTGTATGGTGAATTGTATTCCCCTGCGTGTATCAACTTAAAACTTGTTTTAAATATTCTTCAAAAGAAATAATAAAACGCATATTTTAGGATTTTTCAAAACAAACCTTAATTAGGGGTGCAACGGTCTGGTATATTGCTCAAACTAAACACTTAATAGCTTGAAGCCAAACTCCACGCGGGCCGAAGCTAGTTTCCAATAATAATATAATGTAAGAAAATTATGAACAAAATGTTTGAACGAAGGATTATGCAACGAATGAGTTAGAAGAATGGTGACGCGTGAAAAAAAGGTTTGCAACGAATCATCTATTTCATTTCATACAACGGCATATAGTCGATTTTTTCACATACTTATGATTTTTTTAGAACTTCGTCTCTTTTTTTTTATAAATTCTTTCTTCCAAGTTTTCAAATCGAAAGGTTCAAAGGTGTATTTGTGGAAGTGTTTGTACAATAAAATTAGAAACTTCTTTAAAGTAACGCGTAACCTTCGTACACAAAAATATAAATAATTCGCCGTAGCTATAATTCCGGATTTCTAAAAGAAGAACAAATTTCAAGTGGAAAATGTCGACAGAAATACTATAAAAAATATATAAATATTATAAAAATACTATAAAAAATAAAAAGTATTTAGAAAAAATAACGAAATCGTATATGCAGAACTTTTTTTGCTTATTAGTTGATGAACAATTATTCGTTTAAACTATATGTCAAAAACTTGTTGCGACTAGTATTTTTGGAATTCCAACGTATAACCATGCGGGTTTTTACGTATTGTCCTTTCCAATTGAAGCCTTTCCTATCACTTTCTACCCGCACGTCGCTAATTTAAGGTTGTAGTCTGGTGTTCATCTCGCGGAGCAGAAAAATAAGCTGAAAACGCTGCCTTTGAAGAAACGAAAGGTTTACTCTATGTACTAGACATAGCTGATTAGTTTAAGTATACATTTTTTATAAAAAATCTGAAATCAAAACTTTAAACGCGTTTTTCTCGGAACAACATTTTTGTAAGCGACACGGGTGATTAAAAAAATGCTATCCAACCGATTGCTTTCATTTTTGCACATATTATTCTACACAACAATGATTCCGTCGGATACTAAAATTACTTAATTATAATAATAATTTCTTTTCTTCGCGGATTTTCGACGAAAAAAATCACGAATGAAAAAAAATTTTTTACAAGTCCGCCATTTTTTAATTTATTAATAAAAATGTGTATATCTAATATGGAACGGAGCCATAAGGATACAGAACAATAAACAATTAATTTTTTTTGCTTCAGATGACTGAGTGCTGTAATCATCCGCGCCACCCACCTATCTCCATTTAAAGGTGTCTACTTTAACTTAAAAACAATTAAAGAATTGTGTAAAATTAAATAAAAAAAAAATGTTTTTTAATAGTTTACGATGTCAATAAAAATAGGTAAAAAAATTAAAATGATTGTATTTGATGTTGTTATAAAAAAACAATTCTGAAATAAGCTTCCGAAACGGGCTTGAACACCAGACTTCATCCTTAAGTTGCGTTGCGTCCACAGCCGTCTTAAGCTACACTGTACAGCATTCACCGTACGTATATTCTTTTGCCTCCCTGGTGCATAGATTTTTACTCAAGTATCCACACTAACGTCTCCGAAGTATTGGCCTTCCGTTCACTGGTTGATGTCCCAACCGGTGCACGGTTAAACGGTCACCCCTTCGAGTATCGGCCAAGCACAATGCTACTTAACTCGAAGAACTCCAATCGCCCATCCACCTGAGCCGGCAACTCTTTCTCACTGTTGTTAATCTAAATCAGGGTTCATAACTTCAATATCCGCATTTTTCAGATTTTCGTGAATTCACTAAGTAGATACTCGAATTCTGATGAAATCAAACTTCCGGCTGAATACGTATATATATATATATATGCGTGATAAATTCCAAAGTACATTTTAAAACTACGCGGGGAAAGCATCGAAATAGCTCAATGGACATCGAGTTTCTTTGGGGTTTCGTTATTCGGTGCTTTCTATTGCGTCATTCCGACGAATCTTGAGGGAAAGCGCGAAGCCTTGAAGAGACGATACGTGGATATGCGGTGAAGAAAAAAAAAAAAAAATTGAATTATATACCATTCGTTATATCGTGCGTGAAAAAGGTTTCCGACAAGCTCTTAGCGGTGAAAGGCTCTCTAGATTCATACACGCGCCAGGCCGAATGCTTGGCGCTTCTGGTTACGGTCCTTCTGCGGTTCCCCCCGACACTATGTTAATTTTACCACACAGTTTATCATTTTTTAGTGCCATTGAACCCATTCTAGTAGCCATATTCTAAAATCATATTGTGCAGTATAACGAAACTCGAGAAACGTTGAACAGATACTTGCCTATACTAGAGTGAACACTGTCTAAATTTGGGATGAACTTCCGAAAAGCATAAACATCGGAACGAGCTGAATTTCTATGCACAGCTTTTCTTTAATCTCAAAAATGAAAAAAAAACCTCGGCGGTTTTTTTTATCGTGGGGCAGCGTTCTATTCTCACGATTCCTGCCGAAATTCTAACTTTTCCGTCATATTTTCAAAAATATTGATTCAAGAGAAAAATTATTTTCATTAAAAAATAACGGTTTCGCGAAAAGATACAAAAAAACATCTTTCACATTATTAACATAAATGCAATCTTTCTTACAGTGTATCGGAAAATAACTATATCTTCAGGATTTTTTGCAATGGGGGGCGGGGGGGGGGGGGCATCCGATTGCGTAGATACTTCGCAGATCATACGGCGATGAATTTTCGAGATTCTATTTTTGGTTGTTGCTTACATTTTTTTCTGACCTGACCAGTACCTTTTTCACAAGTTTTTTTCGGCTGTTGTGTAATTTAAAGGGCTTTGCAATAAAGAGAAAAAAATATTTAACTCTATTCAACCCTAGAACGCATGACTGGGGTCCGTTTGCACCCTAATTTTTATTCATAAAATGAGATTTTTGCAGATTTTTTTCATTTTTCAATCTTAAAATGAATTTTTCACTACTTACATGTCAATTAAATCAGATATCTCTCACATCACTTTCTTCCTTATGAAAAAAAACGAAGAAATTTATGTATGATAAAGTCCATTTATCCCTGTAGGACTGGTTTTATGATTTAAAAAAAAGCGTAGTGTGCATATAGAACTCAGTCATGTGTTTGAAAGTTAAAAAATTGAGTCATGAGTTCGAGGGTTAAAATTAGTTTTCTTTTCATGTGGTGGTCATATACAAAAAAAAAACTTTCCTCGAAAAGGGCTTTCATTTCTTATATAAAAAGAAGCTTTGCGCAAAAAGTCAGCCCAATCTAAGGTTCATGCTTTTCGGAAATGGACCCACAATTTTAATCGGAAAAAGACTGCCTGAAAAGAGCAGTGTGCAATTTGCAATCGCGATTGTACTATCTATCTCCAAAAGATACGATGAGCTAACAATGTATGTAAAGGATTACTCTCTCTCTCTCTCTCTCTCTCTCTCTCTCTCTCTCTCTCTTACTCTCTCCCTTACAACCCTTCGCTTTCTCAATTTAATCAGAACCCTCATTCAAACGTCGGAAATTTAATTTCGGCAAAATGAACATGCAACATTGTCAGCTCAAGCTCGCCAATTTAAATCAGTTCATTTCCCTATCACGGTCGCTTCGCTCGTCCGATATTTCCCAAAGAAATTCGAGCGTATCTTGTTGACACAGCGATATCGATTCCAAATAGATTCTGGTAGTAAAGGGACCGAGGGAGATATCGATTCTAAATAGATTCAGGTACTAAAGGGACTGATGCTACTACCCTCGTCATTGCTTCTGAATCAAGCTATTATATGGCACCTTTCGTGTAGCATGAATTTTCACTAGCTCGCATTCCAATAAACCGTGTAATACACGGAGAGAATTAAATGTTAAAAATTACCGTGCAGTAACGGTAACCAGATGACAACCCTGAAACTTCGCTTATTATTACTGAGTAAAACACAGATTTTCACGAAAATAAAATAAAATTTCTTCTTCAGATAGAAAATTTTACCAGATTTTCTAGTAAATTTTCATGTGTAACAAAATACGGAAAACTTAAATTTAAAAAATATATAATATCAGCGAAATTTTACTGTGCATTTTATTATTTTATGCTTTTCAAAAAATTCTATAAAAAAGTATCGTCTTTATAACAGTTATTTTAAGATTTATTATAAAATTTAATGAGTGTTATAGGAAAATGTATTGTGCTCTCGGTAAAAATCGTGCGCGCTACCCTTCTTGTATAGTAAAATTTTACCTACGTATTTGAAATTTTCTGTAACGTGAGTTAAAAAAAACTTGTCGCATACGAATTATTATGTTTTTCTCACTTGTCACCACATTGAAATATATCACGGTAATTTTTACCGTGAAATTCACGACAAAAATTACTTTTCAATTCTCTCCGTGTATATACAAAATCGAAGGAAAATAAAAATTGGCCACACGCGATTTCAAACGATTTCCTAGTATGCTTCGTGGCGTGTGGTTGGTCCAGCTTGCATGTCATATCTCGGGCTAGGTACTTTTCTAAGATCACTTAATGGCCGCGCCTAGACCTCTGCGGAAGAGACGAATAGGTAGAGAAGCCGATGGAGGAGAGAGAGAAAGAGAGAGAGAGAGAGAGAGAGAGAGAGAGAGAGAGAGAGAGAGAGAGAGAAGCGCGGAAATTCGCTAATTATAGAACAGAGTAACGTTGGACTTGAACCAATCCTGACCTTCCGTGCTGCGTCATGCGACCTAGAAAATGCGTGCGAGACTCCCCTTCTCATCATAGATGCATGCGTGCATATATATATATATATATATATATATATATATATAAGCTGAAAACGAGAGACAGTTACAGTCTGCATAGTTCGAAAATGCCCCCTGGTGACCAAACTGACCACGGATTTGTTTTCGTCTCTCTTGCATATCCCTTTGTACAAGACCTTTGGGCAAATTCTCATCGGCAACGAAGCGAGGCACATCGATCGCGTGCATATAGCTTCAAAAAGAGTAAAGAACTCGAAGGTTCTTCTTGTTTTCGTGACCCGAGGAAGAAAAAATAATTGCCGCTATAAAATAAATAAAAATGTGCACGCGGATCATTATGATGTAAATAAAACGTTATGGTTTCTCTCGAATTATTCCGAATAATTTAGGATGAAACGTTATCAAGGAATATCTATTTATTCGCAGTTGTAATAGGCCTGCGTATGATCGTATGTACGTGCGGTAAACACCTATCGTAATGGTAAATACGAGAGAGTTATTATTATGATTATTCGTAAAAATTCCAAACGACGGTTTGACGAGAGACGCCTTCTGGGCAGTTCGATCCGAGCACGCGAAATGTACGCACGTCACAAATAAATGTATCCTCAACACGCAGTAATGAACGCTTTTGAAAAATGTGCATAACCACCCTCGTTATTGCTTTTACCCTAACACAGTCATTCTTCGTGATGATTTTTCGAGAAAATTAACTTCCAAGGATTTTTCATTTGCTTCTTATTTTGCTTCAGTGCCGAGGGAGTACGCTAACAACTGTTACTTCGTGTGTAAGGTACAGGTGATAAATATATAGCAGAGGGTTGATCGGGGGCGATCGATGAGAAACTCCGAGGGAACCGGAAGAAACCGAGCAGGCCATAAGAGGTCATATATACAAGAACTTTCTGGCTCTAGTCGGTGCATTTCATTAGTCAGCTGTAACGACATTATCTCAAACAGGGTATCCTGATGAACGTCCTCTTTTTATCCTGCAACGAACAATATAGAGCGAGAATTTATTAAGAATATTTTTACGAAAAAAAGCTCACAGGATTTGCTTTGAAGGAAAGGACAAGCGAATGAGATCTAATGTGATAACGAAATATGGATAAACAAGAAAATGATAAATAATTTGATTGCTGACATTTGAGGTATTCCTTTTACAAATCCGAATGTTTAATAATGAACTGATTTTCGTCTACAATTAAGTAAAAATACATTCCAATCTATTGGTAAAATGTCAAGCCAAGGTACCGAACTTTTAACAAAAAATTACGACTTTAAAAATCGTCTAATTCATGCGGCTCTTTGTGGAGATGGCACGCTGGCCACATTTCTATCTAATCATTTATGTACAGTCGAACCTCGATACAACGAATCTCTAGGGAAGAGCAAAAGAATTCGTTACATCGAGTTTTCCTTATATTGAGGTTTCGTTATATCGAGGTCATGTTCCAAAAAATTCGTTATATTGAGGTTTTAATAAAAAGGATAAATAAAAATTGCTCTAATTTAAACCTTTCTTTCTTTAAAAGAAATATAATAGTATTACAAATATAGGGATCATTTTTTAAAGAGAGAAACCTTTAATTCGGAGCAATTTTTACAAGTAATTAGCAATTAGAGCATAATGTATAAAACATATTATTTTTAAAAGCGAATTATTTAAAAATTAAATACATATTTTGTTTAATTTTAAAAGTTTGCAAGTCTAGACAGGCTCCGTAGAAGGAGAGAGAGGGAGAAGGGAACGAAAGGAAGGGAGTTCGTTTACCGAACGCTTCGTTATACAGAGGTTTTGTTCACAAAAATTCCTTGTAAAGAGGTTAAGGGTCCTGAAAATAAATTCGTTATATCTATAGTTTTTTTTTTCGTTGTATCAAGGTTTCGGGTGTCTATCGGAAGGGAATGGATAAATCTTCGTTATATCGAGGTTCGACTGTAGTAAATAATTCTAGATGTCTGATATAAACTACTCTAAACATGTACAACGTTCTGAGTTTTTAAAGAAACGATTAATGATAAAACTCAGAAAAGTGTAACTGGTAGAAGAATTTTCCATAACCGTAACTTTTCAGAGAACATGTAAATATGTCTAAATCTACAAAATTTATGTGAAATTTTTCATTCCAGTTCATCCTTCGGTACAATGGTTGATCATAACTTATTTTTATTAAGCGCCACTGTAATCTATTAATGATTCAAAAGGGCCCTGGCTAATGCGCCTACAAAATACATCCCTCCGCGAAAGGAATACCTTAACTTGAAGTAATATTTAGTTTTCATTTTATCGCAATCAGCTCGCTCAATCAAAAAATATGTTAATTTTAAGTTTTCAAAAAATCAGCGCGTACGAAGCCACAGTTAGTAATAAAATTGATTAAATCCAAAAATATACTGAATTCTTATCGTGCACGATGCAATCAGACTCATTGAATTTGACTTCATTTGATATCGAATCTCTTCCGATACACAGCGCGTATCGATTCATACAAAAATCATTTAATGGAATAATATTCCATATTCATATAAACGTAATGTGTTCGAAATTTTCGAGTTGATTGATTTTCCATCCCACCACACAAATAGCACGAAGATTAATGGTTGGTTATAGGCTGCTCAATCGCAATATGGAGAATAGCGAATTGGCGTTTAAAAGTATCCCTCGAGGATTTGCCGGGTAAAGGTAGGGAAACGCAACCCTGCCATATTGCACATGTGGGTGTGCGGTTATAGCGTTCGGAGAAAGTGGCGAACAGGTCGAAGCCGTTATACAGATGAGTGGCGTATGAACAAAAGCTCGATTATCGGGGTGGTGGTTGCGTCGGTGGTGGACTTTGGGTTTGAACCGCGGGGGGTGTTGTGCGGCGCCGCAACATATCCCCCGCAGGAATATAAATTCCGTGGAGGGGTGTTAAAGAGACCGAGGGAGGGAAGAACGGACCGAGAGAGAGAGAGAGAGAGAGAGAGAGAGAGAGAGAGAGAGGGAGAGAGAGAGAGTCGCAAAGTCGTCGCAACGCCCGTATCGCAAAGTCAACGCCCTGGCAATGCAGCCTCTCGCTATATACGCAAGCGTCAGTGTAACCAAGTTTTCTCCCCGTGGTAGTTTCGTACAGTTTGTGTTCTCGCACAGTATGGGTGCATTATGCAACCCTCCGTGAACCACCCCGAATCACCAATCGTTGAAAACACCCACACATACCCACACATGCACGCACAAAGACGCACATATGCGCACAATGCTCCCTGCCCATTCACTGCCGGCACATTCAATATTAGCGAAGTACCAAGAATTTGAAATGGGCGCGATTACGAAATATGAAAAATTGTTGCCAAACGCTCGTCACGATAGTAACGAGTCATTAAATTGTCTACTTTGTCACAAGCCTCGTAATAATTAGTCCTTTGTACGTTTCATTGACAATGAAACGTCGAAGCTGCGGAATGTGTGAAATCATATGAAATTTTCATCGTTGAAATGCAATGGCAGTTCTTGTTTAATTTTTTTTTAATTTCTTAATTTTTATTATAATCGAAATTTCTTTTCGTCAATTGAGATTATAGAACTTTACTTGAGATAAAAAAAAAATCGTTTGAGTGATTTTTACGTTCTCTAAGTCAGCGAAAGAAAGTGTGTGCTACTGAAGAAAAGTTTTATTCTTTCGTTGCATTCCAACGATGCAAACTTCAACGTTATGAAATTATCTCCGATAGAAATTCCATGTGGTGAATAATTCGTACGGTAAATAAATAACGAAAGCAATCTGGCTTTATGAACGATTAGTGGAAATATTAATTTTTCAGTGTTTCTGAATAATTAGTGCTCCGATGCAACGCTTCAGGTGTACAGTGGACGAAAAAGTATTTGCTGACCCTGCTTTCCTGGAGCAACTCATCGCAAAGGGAAGAATATATTGGTGAATTATTTTGTTTGGTAGCTTTTGTTTAATTTACCTAGCCATTGTATATTATGGGGTCAGCGGGGGCTTGAAATGTCAAAAAGACGATTTTTTTACTGCATAGTTTTATAGTCTAGGGTCTTAACTTTAATTTGCAACGGAGAATTTGTAAAAATTCCAAAAATTGACCGAATCATGATGACTTTTGCGTTTTTTTCTCAAAACTATGTTTTATGAAACGATGCAGGGGAGACCGAGGAGCTTTGCGACAGAGGAGAGTTGTAACAAAGTCTATTTCTCGAAACCTATGACCGTTTGCGAACTAGAAGCGGGGCGCATTTATAGCTTTTTAAATGCGCCATTTAATGCAGTACGCGCCAACGGCCTACGGGAAGTGGTTGCGGCTATATGACGTCTCTGTCAAAAAATTTCCAAAAGTAAGTTTTCGATCCAAATTTTGATATTCTATTTTTCGATACCTATTACGTTAGCGTTTTTATTATATTTTTTCTAATATGCATTGGCTTTTCGAGTTTCATAGCATGATATTGTTTTTTTTCTGGTTCGCTTCCTGTTTGGAGGCTACGAGTCATTATTCTGACTGAAGCACGATTTTTTTGCATCTAGGAGAATTGTGACAGTTTGTCACAACTTTCCTATTTTGTTTTTTTTTTTGGCAATAATGTTTTGTTATGTGACCGAAGAAAACTAAAAAGAAAAATAACATCCATGAGGAAGAGGACGAAGATGCAAAAAAATAGATGTTTCCGCTTGTGTTGGCTCGAGCCCTGTGCCAATAGTAAATTAAAAGAGAATTAGGTTCAGTGCATCGAATGCAAAGGACGGTCACATGAAGCTTGCACTGGAGGAGAGTGTCGATATATTTGTCATAATTGTTTGTCGGATTAGATTTCGGACAGAACTTGATTTTTTACTTTATTTTAATTCGATTCATCTCACACAAATGCCATATTTTATTATCGTTATAAGATAACTAATATAAGATAACTAAACCTTAACTTCTTAAGGTTTATAATTAACATTAAATGTTATTTAAGTTCATAATGATGTGCCAAAGTGTTAAAATAAATAGGTAGTTATTGTTGGTTATAATTACATACCAAAGGTTGATTACGGCAAAACGAATATGTAATTATTTATTATTAATATAAATGTTTCTTTTATTCACCAACAGCAGCGTTTAAATTAACTTTCTTTCCTCATAATCACTCATAGGTGTCACAACTTACCCCGGTACTAGGAGAGTTGTGACACATGGAGTTGTTTCGGTTTTTGTCGATTTTCTCAGAAACCTTAATACTTTGATTTAATTTTATGTTTGTTCCGAATAGATTATAGAACTGGCTATGTTAAGTTATAGAGTTCATAGATGTATGACTTTTTATCACTGACGATGATATATGCCAGTTAAAGGAAAAATTGTCACAATCCTCCTCGGTCTCCCCTAAGCCATATCTGAAAATCAATTCGTCTGATTCACTTCAAATTCGGACAGAGCATAATTTATGACATTTTCTATCTTATGGCCGGATGATTTTTGCATATGTTTATCCATTTTTTAATAACAAATGCTTAAAGTTGTTTTTTTCGGTCAAAAATCGAACTTTTTTTATACAGCTTGCCATTCGCAATCTTTAAAATTTCAATGAAGTATCCGGACATACGTTTTATTATTACACTAAAAGTATATTTCTTATTCATTTCACATTACACTTTTGCCAGAACAACGTACACCGATTAGTCATGCAGTTTCGTTTGAATAATAATAACTTTCGTGATTATCGATATTTTTTTATTAAAAAAAACCCTGAAGTTCGTGAGACTATGTATTAATTGTGTGTAAAATCCCGACTTCGTCATAACAATAGTCTCATAACAAAAAAATATCGAAAATCGACGTGTGTTTTGGGCCTCAAATTTTTGCAGGCCCGTTAACGTTAATGCGAATAATAAGTTAACGGTAACTTTTAGCGAGTACGAACAGAAGCTGAGTCTTGAAATACTTATTCCCAACCACCGTATTTTAATTTTCTTCGAGCTCTTTTGCATCGACCCAATATGTTGGTTGCGACAACTATATGTTAAAAAAGTTTGGGAAAATAAACTTTCTTCAGTTTCGCTGTACGCTCGAGACTTCTCATACTCCAGTAAACAGTTTATTTTTAGAAAAACAATGTTTAACGTAACTCTTATTTCACAGACAATAGATTTTTTTTTTCGATTTTTGTCAAATTTTTTTTTCGATCCAACTGAGATACTTCGATTATTCGCAATTTTAAAAATGTATTAACGTTGAATACGTATCTCCAAGTACTAAATATTAGTAAGCTATTTCGCAATTTTCATCATTCTCACCCATGAAAAAAAAAAATTGACAACGGCAAAATTCATTCCCGTGAAATTCATTTGCATTTGCAATAATAATTCACGATTGTGTTGTCGCCAAATGTGAAATTATACTTTTACATTTGTGAGGTTTCCCCAAACGTGTATTTAGTTTCATCGTATTTTCAAAACAGCGATTTTTATCGCAGCGGCTAATCGTTTGACAGTTAAATTGGTCGATCTTTTTTTAATAACACTCAGCGTAGGTGGCTCACGAACGGGAGCACGCTAATTTTCGGATAGTAACAACGGTTATTGATCACAGTCGTGGTAGCAATCGCGTTCCTAGATCTAGCCACTCCTATCCTGTAGATCCGTATACATATATATCTCGTGAAGGGTTTCGGCACCGTATACACATCGTGCATAGCTTCACAGTCATATATAGGGCACTCGAATCGTTTCGACAAGTCTGTGACCTCACGAATTTCGGTATCAGCCACTGCGTTCAAATTTTCACAAACTGTACAAAAACTGTACCTATTTACGCGCACAAAAACGTTTCGTGAAGAAAAAATCCGACGACCGCGTGCAGAAATATTAATTTTCGTATTCCATAGATTTTCAAAAATATAATGCGAGCGGAGAAAACTTGGTCAAAACTATGCATAATGTCTTAACTGTAAATTCAAAACTAGATTCTCTTCAGAAGTACGTAGGATTTTTTCCTTATATTGATTATTTTTTTTTTTTTTACATATAAACAATTATCTGATGATTTCTTCCAGAACTTTATCATCCCTTTTTTTCTTAAAATCTGCCATTTGGGCAAAAATTAATCCGTCGAAAAAAAACCTACGAACTTCTATAGCTGTTCTTATATATAATCGAAAAAAAGTATTGATTCCATGTAAAATTGAATTTGTTCCATGTAAACCAGACGTCAAGGGCGAATTGCTGTGCAGCCGCCACTTCGTTGTTAATCACAACGAAATAATTATTTTTTATAGTTCGTTAGTAATATCAGATGAAGTAAAAAGTTCTGAGCGTTTTTTCGCTTTATTTCGACGATGCAATTAACATAGTTAGGATTATCCGATTTAGATCAAATATGCGCCATTTTGTTCGATAACGTTTGTCCATTTTGAAAGCAATTTCATTATTCCGCGATTGAAGAAGTTCTCGTCCCTATTGGTAAATAAACTTGACCAGCTCATTTTCACAAGCCTCTTTGAGGCCAGTTTTGTACCATCAAGAAAATTTTGCAAATGCTTGAAAAGGTGATAATCGCTTGGTGCCAGGTCTGGACTATAGGGCGGGTGCGATAGAACCTCCCATCCAAGCTCTCGGAGCTTCTGGCGCGTCGTTAAAGATGTGTGCGGCCTGGCGTTGTCTTGATGGAACACAAAACCCTTCCTATTGGCCAATTCTGGCCGCTTCTGGTCGATCGCCTGCTTCAATCTGGTCAGTTGTTGACAGTAGAGGTCCGAATTGAGTGTTTGGCCCGATGGGAGCAGCTCATAGTGGATGATTCCCTTCCAACCCCACCAAACACACAGCAAAACCTTCTTGGCCGTTAATCCGGACTTGGCGATCGTTTGTGCCGGTTCACCGCGATTGGACCACGATCTTTTTCGGCTGTTTTTCTCGTATGTGATCCATTTTTCATCGCCAGTCACCATCCGCTTCAAAAATGGGTCGATTTCGTTACGTTTCAGCAAAGAATCGCAGGCATCAATTCGGTCCAAAAGGTTCTTTTGCGTCAATTCGTGTGTCACCCATACATCGAGCTTCTTCTTGAGACCAGCCTTATGCAAATGGTTCCGAACAGTTTTCTGGCTAATCTTCAGTTCCTGGGCAATGCAATAAGTGCTCACATGCCGGTCCGACTCGACGATTTCCATGATTTTGTCGACATTTTCGACGAATTGGCCTACCAGAGCGTGCCTCATCTTCGACGTCCATATTACCAGAACGGAATCATTGGAACAACCGCTTTGCTGTTGCATTCGATACTATATTGGGTCCATAAACAGGACAATTTTTTTTGGCTGCCTGCTCCGCCTTTTCACCTTGGTCGTGGTGCTACTGAAGAATGTATCGAATTTTCTCTTTTTTTACCTTCATTTTGGAACGCTGTAACACATAACTGGCTTCACCAAACACAAAACTGTCAAAGAAGTTTTTTTTAAAGCGTAATGTCACCTTTGAATAGCCGTATAGTATGACCCGATGCGATGTATACATCGTAAGATATGGCTCACTAAAGACATCCAGCGGAAAACGCTCAGAACTTTTTACTTCACCCAATATAATAAAGTCCTCCGCGTGGAATTTCGATTTACTTAATTATTTCGATAAAAAAAATTCCCAAAATATGCCCATTTTTTTGTTGCTGGATACAAGAAAATATTTTTGCTGGATACACGTTGAACAATACAGGCAAAAATATTTTCCACAAAATGAAAGGCTGTGTTTTCGAGCTTGTAAGGGCACGCACGGATACACGGCCTTGCGTTCAAATAAAATAAGACAGAGAAAAATAATGGTTAAAGTAGGTTAGTCCACCCGGTATATGACTATACACAGTTTCTGGTGCTACGTTCTTTTACTTTATTTTCACCCACAAAGCTCCACCATACTTCTCTTTCTCTCTTTCTTTATCACCCCCCCCCCCCCTCCTCTCTCGCTCTCTCTCTATATTTCGATTGTCGTTCCTTCCGGCGTAACAAATTGCCAACCTACTTACGCGAATGTCGCTACAGAGACTAGCGAGAATATTACTAAAATGTTTTTTTCGTGTCGCGGCGAGCCCTAAATCGCTCGAGCGACTTGTACAATGTACGAGTATATTAATAATTCACCACGAATTCGGCATAAACCGCGTTACAAAAAATAGTGAAAAGCGTGAAATAGGAAGAAAAGAAAAAGTAAAAAGTTGCAAAATAATACGAACAATAGGAAGAGCGAGAGTCGAAACAGGGGTTAAAAAAGAAAAAGGGGTTGAACGTCGAGAACGCCGGCGCCAGTACGCAGTAACTGTTTCACTCGGCACTCCTCCATCTCTTTCTCATTGGAAAAAGGAAGTATTTTCGAGTGATATGCGTATACAACGTCTCGTTTCTGCTGTGCCAACACACATCGCTCGTGCTGGCCTCCGAAAAAGAATGAGAGAAAGAGACACAGATGAAATTTACGAGGGCTCCGGAGCATCAGTCGTGACAGCATCTGTCACAAATAGGAGAGAAAGAGAGAGAGAGAGAGAGAGAGAGAGAGAGAGAGAGAGAGAGAGAG
The DNA here is from genome assembly GCA_963932345.1 of Ophion ventricosus. Classification (NCBI taxonomy): domain Eukaryota; kingdom Metazoa; phylum Arthropoda; class Insecta; order Hymenoptera; family Ichneumonidae; genus Ophion; species Ophion ventricosus. Next base: position 20,819,367 of record OZ010718.1, on the reverse strand, counting down.
AGAGAGAGAGAGAGAGAGAGAGAACAAGAAGAGATACACTATATCGTAAGCTCGGTGTCAGATGGGCGGGTAACCTTTGATGCTCACCACCACGAAATTGAGTGACTTACGTCCTTTTGATTTTCTCGAAAGGGGTATTATTGTATGACGTTGCGAGGGCCTTCACTGCCACTGCCACGTCGTACGTGACTATACGTTTTAAACGTATAACAGGAGGGCCGGGAAGAAGAAACGACACCAATGCGCGCGGCGGCCCCCTTCGTCCATCAGAGCCAAAAGGCTCATGCTCGCTCTCGCACCTCCACTCATTCAATCTCCCTACTTCCTATACGAGATCCTCCCTCGTTTCTTTTCTTCTAACGCTCACCCTCTCACTATCTCTCTCTCTCTCTTTCTCTCTCTCTCTCTTTCTCTCTCTCTCTCACTCTCTTTCTCTCTCTCTCTCTCTCTCTCTCTCTCTCTCTCTCTCTCTCTCTCTCTCTCTCTCTCTCTTTCTCTCTCTCTAGCTCCCTCTTTAGGCGCTGCTCTCATCACCTTTCCACTATATGTATCGTCGAATACCTTCTTCCTTCCTCACTTCATTTTTTTTACGTTTTTTTTTCTTTCAATCTTCAGAAAAAGTTCGTCACTTGTATACAGATGAAGGGAGCCACCTAGGCACGTATCCCTTATCTCGTCTGTACGCTTTCACAAGCCGTATAAATGTACGGACTCGTGTCAGAAAAGTCAATCTAAAGGGCCCGCTTCGGAACCTGATAACTTCATACGAAAATCAAACTAATTACGTTCTTCTTTAAAATGATGTTACACTTTGCATCATTGAAATGCAATGAAAATAATTTTTCGTTTTGATTGCTCAAATTGTTCCTGGCTGGAGATGTGCAATTTGGTTGCCCAAATTTTTTTGTTTCGGGTATTTATGCTGGGAATATTTTACGAAGAGTTTTTTTGGTGTCCTGGCTTAAGATGTGTAAGTTAAATTTGCAAAAAAGATTTTGAATAGTAATGAAAAATGGATAAATCAATCAAAAAAGAATTTTCATTGCATACCAATGATGAAAATTGTGTAATATTTTTTACGTATACTTTTTGGGTCCGTATACGTTTGAAAGACGGGAAAATTTGCTCGATTCGAATGGAAAATTATTGGAGAGACGATGATTTTAAAAAGAATGAAAAAAAAAAAAAACGTTCGAACCATTCGAACACCAAAAGTTTTGCACTTTATATTTATAATTTACGATCGTAGACCCAGAACTACAATCGTTAATTATAAACATAAAGTGCAAAACGTTTCGTGTTCGAATGGTTCGAACTTTTATTTGCATTTTCTGTAAATTGTAGATCCAGTTCTAATATCGTAATTTATGAATATGAAGTGCAAAACTTTTGGTTTTCAAATGGTTCGAACAAACGAATAAAAAACTTAAATGTCAATTGAAATTCTCATGTCTCTAGATGAATTAAAGTGGATATAGAATTGTTTGGAGGAAATTTTTCATATGAGAAATTTGCCCAACTCGAACAACAATTCCACGTGCATTAACACGATATCAAGCCCCAGGAAAAAAAGAACAATATATATATATATATATATATATATATATATATCGCAATACAAATACGTAGTATTTGTCTCGAGAGGGGGGTTGAAAGAGAAACGCGCCAGTTGGATGCTCCCATGTTAGGATTCACACATCGACCCTTATCTCACCGGATTTCTTTTGTTCTCGCCGCTTTTCGGCAACGTCGCGATTGATAACGAAAAAAAAAAACACTGAGCCCAAG